>CM033645.1:66674220-66769220 GCA_019512145.1 Engystomops pustulosus | reverse complement strand
TGCTTCTACATAGTTGTGAAAATACAGATAGCAAGAAAAGACAAAATTTATAACTACTGCAGGGTAGAGGGCAAAGTTTTTTTGTTTCATCAGATTAATGTTAGAATTAAATGTTCTTTGATTTATTATATCAACAGACATGACCAATATTTTTACAATGTATTTAAAATGAAATAACTTAATAAATATGTGTGAAATTTGCTTTAAGTAACCCAATAACATCAATTATGACCTATCGTTAGTATAGGTCTATATAAGTTGGCAGTGGTCTAAACTGGAGACTTCAAGCAGCTGATGCTTATTGGGTACCTCTGGTGTATGAATTAGCATAGAGAACTGAGGCACAAGCACAGCACTGTGCAGTGTAGTGGCTGAGCTGTGGAGCTGCAGCTCTGTTCCTAAATAATTGAATATTTAACAATATAAACAATATATAACGCATACCAGACATTTGCACAGGCAACAGGCTCTACAAGATACCCTACTTTACTTGCCTAAACTCAGTTTAGGATAGTTGCTGGTGTTTTTTTTACAACCCACTGAATTTTCAGCATTTCCATGAGTACACTGAATAAAGAAGTATAAAGAATAATGACTAGGAGAGGCAGCATATCTGCTAAAAGTTACGATTTTATTGCACATACTACACCTTTTTTCATTGTTAGAAATATTGCTTTAGAGAAAATAGTTTCTTCACTTATTGCCCAAAACAATGTGCTTTTATTCTGAAATCTATGCTAAATTCACCTTTGCTAGCACAAGATGGTTTCTTATAAGCCGCATATGGGGTGCGGAGAATCAGTAGCCACCCAAATAGAGAGAGGAAAGTAACTTTCTGAGAGAGAGAGGGGGATAGAGAGAGAGAGAGAGAGAGAGAGAGAGAGGGGGATAGAGAGAGAGGGGGGGGGGGAAGATATGTATATTACATAATTAAACTCAAACTTAGAATGCAGAGGAAACAGCTCAATATACAGTAATTCAACAAAAATTATCAAAAATAGTATTTTTAACAGTTTTGTCAACTATAATACTGTATTCAGAAATTTGTTAAAAGAAGAGTGTGATAGTTGTGTGTTAACCTAACTTCCCATTTAGGCCACTTTTCACCTTCCTGATATGGCTTATTTTTTCAAATCTGACATGTGACACTATAAGTGGTTATAACTTTAGCATATCCAAGTGATTTAGAGATTGTTTTCTCTTGACACGTTGTACTTCAGGTTAGTTGAAAAGTTTTGGTAATATGTTTTGCATTTATTTATGAAAAAAACTCATATTTGGCGAAAATTCTGAAAAATTCTCGATTTTCGGAATTCAATATTTTCGACTGTCATAACAGCAAAATAATGCCTGATTTATGTTGGTTTTTATGCACTCTCTCATTTTTGTAAGCTGTTATGAAGCTAAGTACTTTCTGTGCAATTTTTCACATTTTAATGTGAGGAAATCGTGCAGCCCCGATCACCTACTCGCCACAGGGGAGGGGGTGATCCACTTAAGAAGCCCCTTACAGCCCCGGTCATGCATGGCTACAATGTGAAAAGGTTTAACACCCGAAGAGGACTCTTTAATCACCTGTGTTAGAGGCGGTTGTCAGACGTGATATACAGCTGACACCAAAAGCTTCTGGCAGAGAAGGTGCCAGAAGCTGGACATAGCAGTACATCATGTTGCGGGAAGTCCCAGGGAAAGGGTTAAAGGAAGAGGGCAAGAGGCCTGTAGTGACTGACATGCTTCAGAGGAAGGATAGGGATGGGATCAGGGGTTGGTGACGATCTTGGTGGAGTTGTAGTTTGTTGAAAAAAGATTTACCAAATCCAACTTCACAAACATAATACATGATAAAAATTATGAAATTAACTTTAAATGACTGTTCTATTATTGAATTATTGATATAAGGCCAGAGGTGATCAACATTTATTGTTCGAAGAGGCATATTGTCATACTGCTCAACTTTTAGGGGCCGTATCAGTAACCAACACCCTAGATGAAACAACAACCACAATACAGCACAAAATCCCACCCCAAATTTTACACCATAGTACAGCAATAAATACCACTCCATAACCCACATACTGCATTCAGAGCAGACAATAATAACTTAGACCAGAGCATATAATAATAGTACTGGAGATCAAAGAGCAGACAACTATAACAATGGAGAGATCCCCAAAGTGGAGGATAATAATACTGGATACCGGAACAGACAAATAATAATGGAGACGCCAAGTGCACAGAACTACTAATAATGAAGACTCCCAATGCAGTTAAATACTAGAAACCCCACCGTAGTTAGGCTACATTCACACGACTGTGCGGGGGATGTATGTATGACCGCAAAGACATCCGTCCTCAGAGACAGCAATAGAGATATGGTGCCACATATGTGCAGCACCGCACCCCTCTGTACATGGAGAAAAGATAGAATGTCCTATATTTCCTTGGGTGCAGTGCATTTCTATGGAAAGGGAAGGGGTCACCACCTCCTCCTCTACAGCACGCTGGACAGGCATACGTCCATGTGAATGTAGCCTTAATAATAGTGGAGACCTCCAGAGCATAAAACTACTAATAGTGGAGACCCCCAGAGAAGATAAAAACTAAATCCTTTCCTGGCTTCTCCTCTTGGAGTAGGAGACCATTATAGTGGAGCTGGAATCAAAGTTAGGGAAATAGAGGAGTCAGTTTGGTTTACCAACTCCACAGCCCTGGATGAGATAATCACATATTGCTAAGCACACAGGTAGTATGGTGTGAATTAAAGAGTAGGCAGCAAATGAGTGAGGCATTATGGAGGAAAACAATCTTCCAGTTGTGTACCCTCTGGTATCTCAGGGGAAACATGATATTATGGCCCCTTTACCATTGTGTAGTACTGGGTAGCCTAAAGTAAGCTTTAGAAGATCAATCTTCTTCTGCTCTCTAAGGATAACACAGTACAAATCTATACTACCTTAGTAAGTTCTTGTCATTTTTGCCAGGTTTTACAAAAAGTATGAAAAATGTTCCATGCACCAGGGATTCCTTAAGTAACTACTTCAGGTATTAAGTGAGCTGAAACAGGACTACAGTACCCTGTGTCTAAGAATACTTTCTGCAATAAAAAAAACACATGATACCGGATTTAAGTAAACCAAACCAAATCAACCTGGGACAATACAAAAAGGAAAATTGTCCGTATCCCAACAAACTTAGCAAATTAAGTTTGTATTTCCTTCAATGTTGGTTTATTTGCAAAAGTTCTTTACACAGACAACACAAAAGTGAGTTAGTTGTTAAAACAATACATTTTTGGGGAATTTAGTTATGACCATCAAGGACATTGACTGTTTCAGAGGATGTAACTCAATGTATAAAGTTGACTGCGTGAGGGACTCTTACAACCATACGTTCTAGAGACATCAGCTGCACGCTGTTATGATGTATTTCAGTCTTTAACTGTATCCCATGCATTATGATAATAAACAGGAAATACGGAAGTTAAGAATCTTTGCCAGACTTAAAATGTCCCAAAACATTCACTTTTAAATCAATATGAAGAAAGTCAAAGGCTTCCTGCTAATCTAAACAGCAGCAGTAGCAGTGGTCCGCACCGACTCGGCCACCCATCTGCACAGGCTGTTTATACATTTAAACTAACAACACAAGATTTACAGCAGACTGGGGGGAAACTGAATAAATTAGGATAGTGCCATTTATTTACACTAACTTATATTGGTTTATGATCCCAGTATAAGAGCTCTTTTCTATTCTGCTGGGTCACAGCAAGTATAAAACAAACAGCTGGATACAAAAGGTAAATGTTGTTCTGTCACCCTATAATGCCACTTTCTTTAACCTTCCACTACATTTCTTTTTCACCTGTGATTCTAGCTATGGCATATGTGAAGTTAACTTATTAATTTGCAACACGTGACCACATAAATCTTTAAGAAGGAAACATAACACATTGACACAGGAACACAATGCCTTGGCTAATATTTCATTGAACAATTCACAAAAACACGGGCAGAATTGTTGGATATTTTCTTAAAAAATGTCAGCTTTTGGAAAGGGACACTGAAAAAAAACATTCAAAAATAACTGTGCCCTAAGGGCCGATTTCGGTGTCCTATCCTTACTTTAGGTCATCAGAATGAGATCAGTGAAGTACTTTTGCTTCACTCTTTGCCTGATATAGTACTGTATGATTTCTAGAAGCTCTTTATTGTACTGCACCTACCTTTACAGACTTAAGTTGCATTCACACAAACATGTGAAAATGGCCGCATGCTACTTGTACCGTATTGTATTTTTACGGATTACATACGCCCACATTCATTTCAATGGACAATACATCTACCCGTTTAAATTGCCGTTGTTTACACCTAACCATACCGTATACAAGCTGTTTAAAAATATAGAGCATGTCCTATTTGCTTCCATATTTCAGTTCTGTGTGCCCTTAGAAGTCTATGGGGACATATATACACGGGTTAAATACATGCTGCATACAGATGAAAGACATCACTAATACACAGTCTCATAGGGCACAGAAATACATCATTGGAGAAATCATACGTTGGTGTGCATGCTGCTTTAATGCCTATTGGCGCTTCTATGTCTTTAACTTTTGTGAAATAAACTCCCATTTATATTTTATGTTTACTCAAAAGCTGGAGGTTATACTTCAATACAACATTTCCGTACATGGAACAGAGCCATATGCAATAACAGAAAAAGCCACCACAGAAACGCTCCTCTGAGTACTATGACACCTTCAAACAATAACACAGTGATGGGTCGTAGGCATTGATCTATGAAGAGATCCACCACTGTGTTTAGATAAAGTATGAAGGAACTCTATAGTGTTAAATGGTGCCTTTATTCTACTAAGGCCTGACTGCCATAATCACAGGGAACAAGTGGACCACGAGTAGATTATAATATAGGAGGCAGCCAGGGGCCCTACACTTCCATGACCACGCAAACCAATTACCAAGCTTACTATTGCCTTGAAAAGATAATAAAGAGAGGGTCCTCCAGTCCTGAAACACTCACACATGTATGGCAGCTCTTGACACTTAAAGGGGTTATCCGGGTTTAAAAAATTTCTTCTGGCCGGGCTGGGGAGGGCTATTTAAACATAATAAACATGTACTTACCTCCTAACGGTGCTGCCGATGTCCCGCGCCGCGGCCGGTCTTCTCGGTGCGCCGGTTTCATTACACCGGCGCACAGGGAGCTTCCGGCCGGCCGGAAGCTCCCATGCGCACCATCTCCCAGCGCTTACAACGCTGAGAGATAGGGACGCATGGGAGGAGCCGTCCACATCGCGGACCGGAAGCTCCCTGTGCGCGGCTTCTGTGCCCCTGTAAACAAACAGGGGCACGGATCGAAGGGACCGCAGCGTGGGACATCGGCGGCGCCAGAGGAGGTAAGTCCATGTTTATTATGTTTAACTAGCCCTCCCCAGCCCGGCCATAAGAAATTTTTTAAACCCGGATAACCCCTTTAAGCCACTTAATTCTGGTACTGTATGTAAGCAGTAAATGCCAAACTATTTGACTTAAAGCCCAGAACCCATGGCAGTCTTAATCCACCACTCCCAAGGATGCATTCTGCTCTTCTATTTACTTGGGACTGCTGGAGATAGGACTAATTGGCTTACTTCAGTAGTTCCATAGAAATTAATGAATGCTCATCTGTTTGCTCCATCCAAACTGCAATACAATGAACCCACATTCTCATGACCTGTGAGAGTCACAGAAGTTGGAACCCCATACTCCAATACCACATAGATAATGTAATTTTACTGGAATACCCATTTTATATAGGAAGACACCCTATGGAGGTTTATATGAAACACCGACCTTAGATCAGTAACACTTAAGTTCAGAAATTACATTTGAAATTAAAGGACACCTGTCATTAGGTCTGTGTCACTAGTCCTGTCACTACTACCTGTTGGAGCAGGTCACAAGGATCCCATCCCAGCCTTTATCTAGTTATTTCATACATTATTCATTGTAAAATCATCTATTTTTTATCATGTAAATGAGACTGGTCACATGGTCAGAGGCAGTGATGTCACCCCTGTTACCCCTCCCCTCTCCTCCCCCTGCTCATGTCTGTGTGTAATGTATAGTAAAGCATGGCTAGTGTGTGTGCTGTATCTGCTGACATGCTGCATCCTCCTAATACACAGGTGAGAGACACAGACATCAGCTACACATGAATCTGACATGTTCTGCTGTAACATGGCTGCCTGGAGCTGCTGTATCTCTCCTATACACACACACATGCACACACAGGCTGCAGGGGGCATGGCCACCAGCACCAGGAAGCACATCATTATACAGCCTCACATCATTATAGAGGCTGTCAGTCATGCACTGGGGGTGTGGCTGTGCCTCCCACTCATGAATAGAGTGGACAGCTTGAATATGCTAATGCTTCATTGGACATTTCATAGGTCATTTGCATACAGCTTTTGGACCTCATTGCTTAGGTTTACAGGCACGTAGAGGGACAATGAAGGGATAGAGGCAATGCTCTCTAATGGCAGTTATTGAAAATATATTTAGTTTAGGGGGGTTATTTTGCATGACGGATTCTCTTTAAATAAATTCTTCAGTAATGTGATTATTTACGGTTCCTTAAAAAGTAACAGTGGTATATTTATTCCATTATTGATGGCAGAATAGAATAGTACTTATTGCAGATAGCATCGGTGGCTTCCTGACACAGATGAGTTAACTTTCTACCACTGGAAATACACTCAGTAGTTGCTGATATATTCAGTTTCTGCACAATCTGCCTTTCTGGCACACATCTTGCTATCGTCTGAAAGTACTCATCACAATTGTTTGATACCAATCTTGTGAATTGCAACATGAGTGATGTACTTATCAGGGCATCATGAAAAATAGAGCAATATTAAAAGGAATATGGAAAGTAGCTGAGAAGAGATGCAGAATTCCTATAAGCCTGGAATGTTCTAGATACAAGTTGTTTTTGTTTGCTTGGCTGTCAGTATCTCTGCCATCAGAAATAATACGCTGCTCTAACTTCAGATGTAAGAACTTCTTTCATTTTTGTTTTTTTGATGATAGTCATGCTGACAACTTTTTTTGGTCCATCAAACTCAGCAGTACAATTACATGAATTTGCTTTTAATAAATTAACATTTTTGCATATATCAGTCAAAGCACCAAGTCTAAATAGTAGCAAAGTAAATGCATTATTAATTTAATTGCCACAACCTATTTAGCTAGCTTCTATCATAATTTGCTGTAACATGCAACCAATCAGAGAACAGAGTCAAATCTAAAGCGCACAGAGTAAACAGATTAGATTGTCCTGGAGAGATTACAATGTAGCAAGCTTGCACTATTCCAGCCAGGACATTAATGTTTTAAACAGGTAAGAAAAAAATAACTTAATTTTCAGAAAAATGAACGTGTGCTTTGCTGATCAAGTAGTTTCCAGCTTTCAGCAATCCTACAAGTAAATCAATATAAGGGGTAAAACCTCTTATTTGTGTTACTGTACAAGAACACTGGCAGTGTATCAGTAACTGAGGTGTCAGGAACTTCAAAGCCGGACAGTATTCTCATCTAGAGAGGAGGGAATCTACAGGTTGGTTCATATATTTGGTATAAATTCTGGCCACTGAAGCAAATCTGAAGCTTTTCTTCTTGGTTTTGGAATTTTTTTAAATGGCGGTTAGCTACTGCTGTCATCCTAAACTTCGGCTAAGTGAATCCTGGATGATTCGCCATCTCTAATCTCATCCATCTCTACCCTATATAAACACACAAAGTTTGGCCAAGTGGTGCATGTGTATTGGGGAGCTAGCCAATAGTAGGCAAATCTATTCGCAGGAGCCCATTTAAATGTATAAGATGTGATCAGCCTTGTAGAAACTGGCAAGCTTGGCTGCTTCAAACTTCAGCCATTACAGTGAGGCAGAATAAAATGAGAGAAAGAAAAACATTTGCTAGCCTACCTCAGCTAGACACTACTTAAAGACCCTCGTCTGCTTACAACAAGAAAAATATGGCTTACATTGACGTAGTGCTTGTATTAAAAGTATAGAGAATGTGCAGTCTTATTGGTTTTACAGGTTGGTTATTGGGATCCCTGTTGTAATACTTACACATTACATGTCAAAATGGCAGTCAAAATAATTACACACTTCTGAACTATAAGAAGCTGCCAGTGTTTGATACAACCAGTACCAACACCATAAATCTAAAGTCACCAATATGCTACCTAAAAGATGACCTGCAATTACATATGGGTAAGAGAATATAAATACAGAACTCTTCACAGTAACTATTTCTGTACTGCTTTTGTTCCTTACATATAACTGCAACATAATCTAACACCCCTAAAACAGAATCCTGGATGCTAAATGACACCGTCAGGTAACTGTAAAGTCAGATTAAACAAACAAAATAATTTAGGATATTAATAAACCCAATACAGGCGGTCCCCAACTTAACCCCTTACAGAACAGGCCCTTTTCTGTTTCTGCATTTCCATTTTTCACTCCCTACCTTCAAAAATTTATAACTTTTTAATTTTTCCATGTACAGAGCTGTGTGAGGGCTTGTTTCTGCATAACAAATTGCACTTCATAGTGACAGTATTTAATATTCGATTTACTGTACTGGGAAGCGGGGAAAAGACTCCAAATGCAGTGAAATTGGTGGAAAAACGCATTTGTGCCATTTTCTTGTGACTTTGGTTTATACGGCTAAATCTTTGGGTTGCCACGATCACAGGGTCACTAAATTTATATAGGTTTTATAATGTTTTCATACATTTACAAAAATTAAAACCTTCTGTACAAACAAAAAAAAATTCTTCATTTACCAATTACAACTTACATACAAATTCAACTTAAAGGAAACCTACCATTTCAAATGGTAGGTTTCCTTTAAGAACAAACCTAAAGACCCTATCTTGCTTGTAACCCGGGGACCACCTGTATTGCCATTTCTGGGGTTATTTACCTCTCCTTCGGTGTTCCAACTCCATGCTTGCCCAGTAAGTGGGTGTTCAGATGCTTTCTCATAACAAACGCCACCCTGAAATGAATACCATAAACATAAATTATATAGTATATATAAAGCTCAGATGTACATGAGATAAGATATTCTAGAAATTATAATAAAATTTAAATAAAAACTTTTTGGATGCAGAACATTGCAGTTCCTATTGCGACACACTGCTTGATTTTAGGTGTGTATTTTAGCACTGTGGTCAGTTATTATTTGTGAATGGTATCAATGATGTACATACTGCCACTCTATAACAGTTATTGGACATTACAAAATATTATAAAATACATAAATCTACTTTTGGAATGTATCCGTAGCTTGCTTTATGATGTCCCTGTGATGATACAGCAGAAAAGTGCTTAGAAATGTGACAGCATAGTACACAGTTTAAAGTAGATGTAAAAAAGTAGCTGTTACCAGGTTCTGAACTTTTATGCAGAGCAAAAAAAAGTGAAAAAAGCAAAGGTGGACCCAGTACAATACAGTAGAAAAAGGGCTGCAGTAAATTTGCTTGGTATAATAGTAAATCATATTTGGCCAATTGCACAAGTTTGGATAATCCACTCCGACATGAGAAAAGCCTCTGACAAAGGCATTATGGTGCCAAAGCGTGGAGCAAGTGGAGTCCCTTCTAGAATCCATTCTAGAACAGCTGGCAAGCATCCTGGCCAAGGAGTCCTGTCCACGGCACTGTGGTAATTCCTTAACCCACTCACTGCACTAACCACTGCCGTATGCTTTAGCCCTAAAAGTTTGGTATGAATAACAATGTGTGATCGGTGCTCCAATGAAGCAATTCATTACTGACAAATGTATCCATAGTGCTATTTTTAATACCAAACTCCAGAAGATCTGATATTGATGACCTATCTTAGGGATAGGAGATCAATAAACAAAAGGCACAGAATAAATGATAAGAGACTATAAAATAGTCCATTATTTTTTTACTAAATTAAAGGACATACAATCTTTTTTTTATTGTTGGGATATGCATTTGGATAGAGGGGTTGTCAGGTTGTTAAAAAAAAATATAGGAACCGGGCTGGGGAGGGCTTGTTACATGTACTCACCCCCTCCGTGACTCCCACGTAGTTGAGCGTTGGAGCTTTGCTTCGACTACTTCTTGACGGCTGGCACGCCCACCCATCTCAGAGATAAAGAACTGGTGCATGGGACCGGTGGGGGTGCCAGGCTCGTCCGGAAGCAATCGGAACTTTCGTGCCCCTGTAAACATACAGGGGCACAGGTCAGAAGGGCCGTGGCGCAGGAGCGTCAGAGGAGGTGAATACATTTTTTTTTTAATTATTTTAACAAGCCCTCCCCAGGGTCCTTGATTTTCTTAACAATCAGAAAAGCCTTTTTTAAGGTGTTACTTTAGAGATAAAGAAAACGTTCTGTCCGGTGGAAATGTGATGGCGCTGGTGAGCGTCTTTTATTCATGGTATGGTGTCTACTGTGTGACGAGACAAGCTTTTAATTACATTGTCGGATGATGGAGACTGACAATTTAGATATGCTGCAAATGCAAGAGAGAAATTCCAAATTGCTCACTTGATAAGCAAATGTTTCAGTTACAACTTCCAGTGTGAAAAGGACTCGCAAACATTTTTGTTAATTATGTATTACAGCTGTCCTTCATAAACTTAATTACTAATTGCTGAAAGGCAATGGGATTCCATTTGCATATGTACAAGAAAGGCATGAAATATGCAGAAATATGATTCTAATTAGCATGCAATGATATGAAGGGATACAAATCAAACTGGCATGTTATAAGATTTTTAACATTAAACACTGAATTCATCTGGACACTTCGCATATAATGGACACAGCTGAATTATGTGAAGAAGACAGCATTCAATTACAACCATGGCTTTACCAGTGTTATGCCAACGTGTTTTCTCCATGCCAGCAAGATATTTATTCTTAAAATAAAAAAAAACAAACTAAAGCCATTGTGCAATAAAAGAATATTAACCCTTTAAAGACCCGGCAGCGTTAAGGACACAGCCCTGATCTTCCACGTCACACTATAAGCAGCTATAATTTTAAAACAATTCAACTTACCCAAATGATTTGCAGACAAAAATTTACTATATTTTCAAAGGAATTTCATATTCAATTATTTTACAGACCAGTGCATTTTTATAAAGGATTTAAAAAGTTTTATTAGAAACTAACCATAAATAACCTCATTTTAACAACTGCATCCCTCAAACTGTTCATAACATCTTTTTGTAAGTTTGTAACCTTTTTATGCATCTCACAAGAAATTCTATATACTGTAGAATTTCTCATTTTGACAATAAAAAATTATTTTGTCCAAAAATTTACACGTTTAAACAGGATTTCAGATTCTGCTTAAAGTTAACTTGTCACCAGGATTATCATTTTTAGCTGCTGTCAGGTTCCAATAGTCTATACTGATTTTAAAAATACCTTTGTCCATGTTCTGATTCATTGCAGTACTTTATATAAGTTTATTTTGCATTACCTGACTCCCTGCCAGCAGCAAGTTACAAGTTCCGGGGGAGGGGCAGTTGTAGACTGTGTGTGCCTGTATCTCCTTGTGAATTCTTCCTCTCCTCCACACCATCCCCCTCCCTCCCCTGATCAATTCACGTGACAGGAAGTGGGCAGGGAGATGGAAGAGTGTGGAGGAGAGGAGACTGACACAGGCACACACAGGGTGCAGCTGCCCCTCCCAGGGACTCACCACATGCTACTTCGCATAGAGCCAGGCAATGTGAATTAAACTATTATAAACTACTAAAATGATTCAAAATGCTGACAAAGGCATTTTTAAATCAGCATAGCATAGGCATTAGAACCTGTCACTAGCTGAAAATGACATTCCTGATGACAGGTTCCCTTATAGGGCCTACAAAAGGGCACAGAATGGAAGAAGCTTTTTAGGGCAGATTTTACAATTTCAGATGTAATTTTTCTCCTGAGGTACCAGAACAGTTGAAGCCCCTTATAAATTGCCATACATTGGAAACTATACCACACAAAGAATGGCAATAAAACACTGCTTCAGACTAAAAATGTTAACATTCAACAAGGTTTACACAAGGTTTACAAAATTTTGGCATAAAAGTCCATGAGAAACAAGAACAGTGAAAACCCCAGAGCATGACCCCATGTGGAAACCAAACCCATTAAGAATTTTATCAAGGGGTAAAGAGAATTTTAGCCCACAGATATATCCTTAAAGGACACTTGTCATCAAATTTCTGTCACTATTTCTGTCACCTCTACCTGTTGGAGCAGCTCACAAGGATCCCATCCCAGGCTCTATCTAGTTATTTCATACATTAATAATTATAAAATCATCTATTCTTTATTAGGGTTATGTCACCCCTGTTACCCCTCCCCTCTCCTCCCCCTGCTCAGGTCTGTGTGTAATGTATAGTAAAGCATTGCTAGAGTCTGTGCTTTATCTGCTGACATGCTGCATCCTCCTAATAGACATGTGTGAGACACAGACATCAGCTACACAAGTACCTGGCATGTTCTGCTACAACATGGCTGCATCCTGGAGCTGTTGTATCTCTCCTATACACACATACAGGCTGCAGGGGGCGCCAGCAACAGGAATTATACATCATTATACAGCCTCACACCATTATACAGGCTGTCAGTCATGTACTGGGGGTGTGCCTGTACCTCCCACGCATGAATAAGCCGGACAGCTTGAATATGCTAATGACTCATTGGACATTTCACAGGTCATTTGCATACAGCTTTAGGACCTCATTACTTAAGGTTACAGGCATGTAGAGGGACAATGAAAGGATAGAGGCAATGTTTTCTAGTGGCAGTTTATGAAAATCTTTTTAGATTAGGGGGGTTATTTTGCATGATGGGTTCTCTAACTTATTTTTTCAGACATGAAGATAGGGAAAAGTGAATGTATAAACTGTGAATCCTCAACTGTGATTACCTCAATATTTCTCGAACTGTAAGCTCTTGCGAGCAGGGCCCTTTTCTGACAATGACATCTGACAATGTTTTATTCCAGAACTTCATCTGACAATGTTATTACTATGTTATGTCTTATATTATTTGCACTTGTACCTGATGATCTCTAAAGTTCTGTGGAAACTTATGGCACTATGTAAAGATTTATTACGGTATATATCTCATTTATGTAGATTTGTTATGTTTGCCTAATTTTGCAGAATAAAAACTCATTTATGGGGAAAACCATTTTTGCATCCCCATTTTCTAAGAGGCATAACATGTTTATTTATTTTACTGAATTGGCTATTAACTCTGATCATTCTTACAATATACTATAGTAATAATAATAATAATTCTTTATTTATATAACGCACACAGATTACGCAGTGCTGCACAAAGCATGTCAAATTGGTCTGTATTGCAATATATTGCCAAAATATGGTCAGCTTTATACTGGCTGGAGGCTGTGACCAATGTATTTCCCACCCTAGGCTTATACTCGAGTCAATAGGTTTTCCCTGTTTTCTGTGTTAAAATTAGGTACCTCAGCTTACACTTGGGTTGGCTTATATTCAAGTAGGTATACGGTATGTTCGTATAATTTTTCTTGTGTTACATGTTTAGTTTTTCCAGTCCTGGTAGGTGCAACTTTTGGTATTTTTGAAGACTTTTTGTTGCAAATGTCATAAATCCAAATGGACACATGTACAGGATTGGACAATTACTGTAAATGTTGGACATATGCAGTTGAGGCCGTGGCCTGCATATTTAATCACTCTAGCTACACCCCAGGGACATGGTAACGTATGAAATTGACTAAACCTGGAAATTACAATTTACATAGATAGGTGTCATTGGGCCACAAAAGAAATTATTGAAAGCAGGCTGAATTTAGAAGTAACCAACACATTTCAATAAAGGAGAATCCCAAAATTTCAATGCCCAGTAGGTTTAAGTGCAAAATGTAAAACAGATAAAGCATGTGAACTAATTACAATTTACATGTTAAAACATGGTCCAAGGAAAACAATATATCCTTCCATACGCAGTACAATGCCCTTCATGCTAAGTAGCATTATGCACCTGTCATGAACCAAGAGCAGATTTGCGCCAAAAAAGTCACAAATATAATGAAGTCTCAAAAATAAAAAAAAAACGACAGAAGTAGAAATACATGTCACCCATTATGTTTTGACAATGGAATGTCAAAAGTTTTCTTCAGTGAAAGATAAAATTTAGGTAATAAAGCAGTGCAATTAGGGCTGGATAGTTTTTCCATTACCAAGACCAATTTTTTTTCCAATATCTTTTTATTTTCAGAGCAACAGTTCAGAAAAAACACTTTAATACGGTATATATCCAAAGCATGTCTCATATATTCAAAGAGAGCTGATAAGTCCTTAAGATTACTATGACTGGGTATCCAAATGTCTTTGACTTGTATTGTCTCCCTCCTTACACAGTACTCAATAGCACCCACTTGGAATAATGAATACGTATGGTCTGGCAAGTACCCTCTGCTGCAGACATATGGCGTGAATAAGGGCCTTATATTTCTTTAGCCTTGGGGGCTTTGCCTCAGAGTTCATTACTGCCAGGAATATACTTATCCTCATGCATGCTGCTTTCAGGAGTGATCAATTAAATATTTGTCTTTATGATTCAAGCATTTTACAAGTCTAATTGATTGCCTGTAATAACTATCAAGCAGTTCTTTCATGTCTAGACTGTCACGCTATGAAAAATCTACATAGTTTCATGTACGTAGGAGAAGAGGGGGATTCTTTATGGCTCTGTTCACGTCAATGTGTTTTGATTGGACAGGAAGATTTACATTCAGTGTAATGCAGGCTCAAGGCACTAAAATAGAAAAGCCATTGCCGATGCAGAGAGGCATTAGAGATTCCATTTATTAGTTATGGATCTCTAAGGAGGGAATGATCAGCTTGTAATACTTGCCCCATGGTCAATCTATCTCTACATTTCCTAAAGCAGGATGCTGTTTAAGCCTCAGCGGTTTTGTAAAATTTGGGACCACATGAGACTTTGTTTAATAATTGATTTTGTTAGAAAAGAGATATCTAACATACTGTATGTATCAGCAGTATAATAGCTTTCATATTCAAGAATTTTACCCTGCTTGTTATTCCTATTTTCCTATTGATTGTAACCTCATGTGATCAAGGCCTTCAGTGTCTGAATCATTATGACATTTGTTACCACATCTGATTGTCATTTATCAGAACACATTTCAGATTTTGATGCACGAGCTAAAAAAAATCACAGTAAATCATAGATATAATATTGTGTATTGTATTATAAAAATAAGTCCCACCTGAGACAGAACTAATGACAGTCTGAGGATGGAGCTGTATCCCAGGCATATGACCTGGTCAACTTACTAGCCAACATTACAGAATGTTTTAACACATTTCTATGGTCACAAACTTTGTATATTATTGTAAACATTGTAACATATCTAACATATTGAGAATAAGGGGGTGGTCTATGCATGATCCAAATATTTCCTGTAAGCATATGCATTTCTCTTTAGTGACAATAACATGCAGGGTATATATATGTACACACAAACCACATGTATTTTTATTTAGCATAGAGTAGCCGAAATGCCTTTGCATAAGGAGATCTCATTGCTCTTTATACCCAAGGCTCCAATTTTCTTGTGGCGACTGTGTAATATTTTGCAATGTAAAATTGACTGAGATGGAAGCTATTTTGCATGGTACAGTGGAGATGGCTAACAAATGAGAGTTTTGTGGGCTGAGTGCTAGTCCCCTGCCTCATCTGCCACCCCTAATGACAGCAGCCACCTGCTGTTTTATTGTCACAGCTGGAGCCAGTTCACACTCCTTGGTGCCGAGTTCTGCCCATGAGCGCCAAGCGATCTCTTCGCTTCATTACTTTGATGAACTTTTTATGGTCAGCACCCATGAAGACCTCATCTAGGACTACAGAGCCCAGTCTGGCTGCAGGGAGTGCTGCTAGCAAGCATGAAGCAATAAGGCACAGTTAGGTTGGAGCTGTTCCTGACTGTCGCTTGCTTAACAAGTCACTCTACCATACTCTGACTCTCAAAAGACTATCACTTGTAAGTAACCAGCATTTATTTCACACAATACATTCCGTATGAGCTCAGATCAGTCAGACAGCTTTGTTTTGTAGTGATATTAAAGTAGTTAAACAAAACCTCAGGGACAGTAATTGTGTGTTTGGGGATATTCAAATTGTAGCAGAAACACATATATCAAATATTTATTATTGATATGGAAAGAAAATGCACCATTAAGGTTGTAAGCGAACCGGTCACCAGGAATGTCATTTTTAGCAGGTAACAGATTCCAATATCCTATGCCAGTGAAGGCGAACCTTTAAGAGACCGAGTGCCCAAACTACAACCAAGACCCACTTATTTATCGCAAAGTGCCAACACAGAAATTTTATGTGTGATTTATACTCCCTTAGACTCCCTCTGTCACAGCTTTCATTGATACCAGCACCTGAGGACTCCAATAAAGCAGAAAATAGAAGAAATTTGGATGATCTTTGTAGCTTCCCTCCAGGGTCCCATAAACAGGAAGAATTGTCAGGGCCGGTGCAGGAGCTACAATGATGATCCAGATCTGTCCACACCTTCCCACTCCTCCAGTAGTCCCAGGTAGTCCTGTCACTTTTAAAATAGCTCTGTGCGAAGCAAGTTATGGGGTATCTGTGACTGCAGGAAGATACCTGGAGTCATCTCTGGTGATGGCCTGGGTGCCCACAAAAAGGGCTCTGAGTGCCACCTCTGGCACCAGTGCCATAGGTTCGCCACCACTGTCCTATACTATGCTGATTTGAAAAATTTCTTTGTCTGCATTCTGCATCATTTCACTACTTTATAAAGTTTATTTCACATTATCTTGCTCACCTCCAACAGCATGTGGCGAGTCCCAGAGAAAGAAGCGAAGCGGGGGGCAGCTATAGCCTGTGTGTCTGTGTATCAGTCTCTTCTGGAGGATAAAAGAAGAATGCATGAGTAGACTGAGAAACAGGCACACAGATTGCTGCAGCTGTCGCATCCCCCAGGACTCACATGCTGCTGGCAGGTATTTAAAATGTTGATAAAGCCATTTTTTAAAATCAGCAAAACAATCGCTTATTGGAACTTGTCACCAGCTGGAATGACATTCCTGAGAGAGGTTCAATTGAAGCTACATGGTGACTTTGAATGTGACACTCATCACATGGCCAAAGATTGCAGGTATCACAGCTAATAGAAGCAAATGAAGGATTCACATTTTGCAACAATGAACTTAAAAAATTCATCAGGTCACAAATTTGTAGATCATTGGCCACAACTTACAAGTGTCATGCCCAAAGTTGCTGTATAGCCTGTGCCTGAAGCCATGTTCAGATGTGGTGTGAATATTGGGGCACATTTACTAAGAAAAGAGAAAACTGCACTAAATGCAGTTTGTCCGTGCATAGTTATTTGCGCACATTCTTCCTGAATCGGGGGCACGTTCTTGGTGAATCTAGTGCTCCCTGCACTGCGCCGACAGAGTGCAACAACTTTTTTTTGTGCACCTTTGACACATTTCTGTTGGACTTTCTGTCCACTGTGTGTTAAATGTGGCATACGGTCCGAATGAGTAGCAGCACGTCCCCTAATTTGTGTCGCATGGTGCCTATTAGTTTGCACCTAAAAAAATGTGCAAAATCCGCCAGAAAACTGGCGCACAGCCCTTAGTACATGTGCCCCATTGTGCTTACATCACATTCAACACTATTAACAGATTGTATATGCAATTCAAATGCAAAGTGTGAATGTGGTCTGAGAGAAATTTTAAATCATAGAAAGAAAAAATATATCTGCCCACTCATGATTTTCTTTCTCCCTATCAGAGTGCCCTAGGATTCATGACAAGAGTCCATGGATCAGTCCATTGGTTTTCACTGCATTGCACATTGAAAAATTCTTGATGCCTGTACTTTATGTCCCTTCAAATATTAATTAACACAGAAGGTATAGGATGGCCCTGTAGAAAGTAAAAATCATTGTAAAACGCCACAATGCAGATCCATATATGGCATGTTTTCCCTGTATGCCATCATGACGACACCATACAGGTAAAACAGGTTAGGAGACGGGCATTTTGTTTAATCTCTCTGCCGCATTGTCCTCAGTTTGTAAGTGATACTGCTATGTACTGGAGCTACTGCTTACATAAAGTAAGTGACAGACACTATAGCACAGTGGTCAGGAACCTATGGCTCACAAGTCAGATATGGCTTTTTCAGAGCTCCTATCCGGTGGGCCGATTAGACCAGGGCCGATGGAGCCAGTCAAAAAAATAAAAAAAGATGTACTCACCGTTCCGATGCTCCCCCGCAGCTCCACTGATACAGTCTGACAGTCAGTGACAGCTTCGTGTGCCGCCGGCGTCGCAGAGACTATGACGTCATCAAGCAGCTGACATCATAGTTTGTGAGCTGCCGGCGAAGCATGGAGCGGTCACTGCCGGTCGAACTGTATCAACGGAGCTGCAGGGGAGCATCGGTAAGGTGAGTACATCAGGGGGGGGGGGGCAGGCTGGCTGTATATGGGGTGGTAGGCTGGCTGCCTACAGGGGGGGGCAGGTTGGCTGTATACTGGGGGAGCAGGCTGGCTATATACTGGGGAGGGACTGGATGGCTATATACTGGGGACGGACTGGCTGGCTGCGGAGTTGCGGCGCAGTATCGTAAAGGTGAGGACATCTTTGTTTATTATTTTAATATGCCAGACAGGGGACTGACTGGCTGTATAGAGGGGGGGCAGGCTGGCTGGCTGAGTATGGGGGGCAGGCTGGCTGTGTATGGGGGGGCAGACTGGCTGCATACAGGGGGGGAGGCAGGTTGGCTACATAAAGCGGTAGGCAGGCTGGCTACATAAGGGGGGGCAGGTTGGCTATATACTGGGGAGGGACTGGTTGGCTGTATACTGGGGAGGAACTGGTTGGCTGTATACTGGGGAGGTACTGGCTGGCTATATACTAGGGGCAGGGACCGGAGGACTGTATACAGGGGGAGGGCCAGCTGGCTGCATACAGGAGGGGGGGTGCAGGCTATCTGTATACTGGGGGTCCTGGCTGGCTAAATACTGGGGAGGGGCTGGCTGGCTATATACTGGGGAGGGGCTGGCTGGCTATACACTGGGGAGGGGCTGGCTGGCTATACACTGGGAGGGGCTGTCTAGCTATATACATGGAGGGCTGGTTGTATAAAGGATGGGTTTGGATAGCTATATACTGGGGGGGCTGTATGGCTTTATACATTGGGGGGCTGGTTGTATACTGTATGGGGCTGGCTGGCTAGTTATATACAGGGGGGACTGGATGGCCATATACTGGGGCTGTCTGGCTATATACATGGGGGTGGCTGTATACTGGATGGGGCTTACTGGCTATAAACAGGGGGGCTGGCTGCCTATATACGGGGGGCTGGCTACATACGGGGGGAGTGGCTGTCTGGCTATATACAGTGGGGGGCTGTCTGGCGGTGTTATATGGCATAGTACTTATATTCCTGTATATAGGGGCAGTATTATAGTAACTATATTCCCGTACCTAGGGGGGGGGGGCGTATTTTAGTAGTTATATTCTTGTACATAGGGGGCAGTATTATAGTAGTTATATTCCTGTACATAGGGGGCAGTGTTATAGTAGTTATATTCTTGTACATAGGGGGCAGTATTATAGTAGTTATGCAAAAGGGTGGGATAGAACAAAAGTGTAAGCTCACCTGTGGAAAATGAGTGGGTCGCTCCGAATAGATGCTGCTGTGCTTGCCGGGACTAACAAGCCTGGTCCGGTCCCAGGTAGGGTATGCATTTACATACCTCAGGTATGAGTAAGGACCGCTAAAAATGTAAAGGTCCGAAACGCGTCACCCAGTCCTGTTTGTACAAACATGTTTTTATCATCTTTTGTTATTTTTTCACTATGTTTTCGTTTTTAATCACTCTTTTTTGATACTAATAAACTTTCAAGATTTTTACTTAAGCTGGTGCCGAAGGACGCTTTTCTCCTCTTGTTTATTCTATTATAGTAGTTATATTCTTGTACATAGGGGGCAGCATTATACAGGCGGTCCCCTACTTAAGGACACCCGACTTACAGACAACCCATAGTTACAGACGGACCCCTCTGCCCACTATGACCTCTGGTGAAGCTCTCTGAATGCTTTACTATAGTCCCAGACTGCAATGATCAGCTGTAAGATGTCTGTAATGAAGCTTTATTGATAATTCTTGGTCCAATTACACCAAAAATTTTGAAACTCCAATTGTCACTGGGGCAAAAGAAAAAAAATTGTCTAGAACTTCCATTATAAAATATACAGTTTCGACTTACATACAAATTCAACTTAAGAACAAACCTCCAGGCCCTATCTTGTACGTAACCCGGGGACTGCCTGTAGTAGTTATATTCCTGTACACAGGTTACAGTATTATAGTAGTTATATTCTTGTACATAGTGGGCAGTCAGTGTCTCTTTAAACAGATTGTACGGCTCTCGCAGAATTATATTTTAAAATATGTGATTCTTATGGTTGTCCTGACCTCTGCTATAGCTTGTAGAACAATTCTTTTTTTAATGTGCCAGATCTTAAAGAGACTAAGAAAAGTTATGTTTTAGATTTACTGCATATACACATTATTTGCGTAAAAACTAGACTAGCAATGCAAACAGTAACCTTGAACATCAAATCCAAGCTGCAGGCAGCATGTTATAGAGCAAGAGGAGCTGAACAGATTATTATATAGTTTATAGGGGCTTAAAGGGGTTTTCCCACAAAACAAGTTAGGTCCTATACACAGAATAGGGCCTAACTTGCTAATCGGTGGGTGTCTCAGTGATGGGACCCCCAATGATCACGAAAACAGGGGTTCAATGTTCATCTCTATGTGTGGCGCTCAGTAATCTCCATCAACTCCATAGAGTTAAACAGGGCAGTCCAGCCATGCATGACTAGCTGCCGGTCATCTTGGGGATTGGCGAAGGGGCTGACTGGGGTACATCGGATCCCCATTCTCATGATCCGGAGACCCCCATAAGCTCAAACATAGCATAAACTCAATCTGCGCCATACCGGTAGTTCCGGTATCACTTAATCACTGTGACTGGTTCTAATTTTTCTCACCAAGCAAATAGAAAGTCACTCGAAAGTAGCTGAGTTTTCACCAACTTTATATAACTGCATTCATTTTCATATGAAATATATTTTACTAGCATAAATATCAACTTCCACATATAATATACTCAAGCAATTTTAAAGTAACCATATAAAGAGAGATAATATGTATCCTCCATATGTGGTCATCTTCAAAAATAATCAAATCCCAGCATCATCAATAAAAGCTTCCAGGGAGGTTTTAATCTTCCTCCCTACGGAGATTCAAATACAGCATCTACAAACTAGATTCCTATGTCCTCAAATTACAAAATCTCCCATTATATTTCCTTAAGTTTTGCTTACTTGTCATTAGGCTATGTAGAGAATGCATGGGTCATTAGATTCATAAATCCCCTAAAATGAATAACTTGCAAAACCAAACATGTAAATTTGACTTGCGTAAATGACTACAATTATGAAATGTATTCGGAGATGCCATAAAAGGCTTGTGTTAGTTCTATTAGCATAAGGACATTGGGTAACAACAATTTAGCCCTGGGGGATTTTCTATGCAATACATAATATTTAATATGGGTTATGTTAGCAAGACTCAAAGGAATAGCAGTGCCCTCATTTTTACCTTTATCAAAAGTGGCTGAAGTATAATAAGTAAACCTTTCTAGAATGCAAGGTAAAGATAATCTTGAATATATAGAAACTATTTCTACTATAAATACTGAACTGTAACTTGCCCCTTGTTATTTAATGGGGAGTCTCACCACAGTGTCTTGCGTGCTGTAGCCTCATGGGCCAAGCATGAAGGTACGTATAGGGGGTGGTTTATCAGTAGCCGTATGTTGTTTCTTGGCATATAATTTTCTCATTTTTTTTTTGCATTTTTGTGGTAATTAATAATAACATTTTTTATTTATATAGCGCACACAGATTACAGAGCGCTACACAGAGTTTGCCAAATCAGTCCCTGTCCCCAATGGGGCTCACAATATATATAATCAACCAACCAGTATGTTTTGGAGTGTGGAAGGAAACCAGAGAACCCGGAGGAAACCTTCAAATTTTTTGTGAGAAAAACACAACTCCAAATTCACGCAATGTCGGAAGAAATACATCACCGCGGCATATAACAACTTACTTCGGTGAGCAACACTTTGCAACTCCAGGTACATCAACAGATAATATTCAAAAGAATGCAAATTTAATCGCAAAACTACACCACATAGGAGATGCTGTATGTGGGTCCATCGCCCACCTAGTGATGTATGTTGATACTACCCCTTGAAATGTGACCATACTGATAATGATTAAGTGTAGTTGGCGCTGGTACACATTGAGCATTGGAGCCCAGTAACTTCAAAATTAGCCAAAATCTTTCAGCAACTTCATGCTGCCTGCTCAAAGTTTACTATGTATCTATATACAAGTCATGTTTAGTAAATGTGTAGCATGTCTCCCTACAACAAGACCGAGATGATTAATGGGGGATATGAGGGGCCACAATAAGAGGAGGGATACTATGAAGGGGAGGTGAGAAGTCACAATATGAGGGAGAGATGAGGGGCCACAATATGATGGGGAAGTGAGAGGTCACACCATGAGAGGGAGACGAGAGGCCACAATATTAGGGGGAAGTGAGATGCCACAATATGAGGGGGAGGTGAGGGCCCCCAATATGAGGGGAAGGTGAGAGGTCAAAATATGAGGGGGAGGGGAGAAGAGGCCACAATATGAGTAGGAAATTAGAGGACACAATATGAGGGGGAGATGAGAGGGGCCACAATATGAGTAGGAAATGAGAGGTCACAATATGAGGGGGAGACGAGAGTCACCATATGAGGGGGAGACGAGAGTCACAACCTGAGGGGGAGATGAGTAGCCACAATATAAGGGGGAGATCAGAGGCTACAATATGAGGAGAAGATGAGGGGTCAGAATGTCAGGGGGGGGGGGAGAAGAGGCCACAATAAGAGGTGAGAGACCACAATATAAGGGGGAGATAAGAGGGGGTTGAGGAGCCACAATAGGAGGAGCTGGTGCAGTCTATTTGCACAAAGCACGCACAGCTGATACTTGCGTTGGAAGGCATTTAACACTCCACACCTGACTCCACACCGGAAACCCACTAGTGTAACACATAGTCGTCTGCACAAACAACTTACTGCCTAAATATAAATGCTCCCCATAGTATTCATTAAACCTGGTTGTGTCAACGGTATAGTTTACAAGAGGAGGGAAGTAAGAGTTCTACGAAGACTGACAATTAAGGCTACAGTCTAGGTTTGTGGAGTCTTTTAGCCACTGATCCTCTACTGAAGGATTCTGGGAAAATACGCAAAGTTTTGCAGGATGGGATATAGAAAACCTTGCCTCTTTTAGCTACCCTAGTTTACAAGGGGATTAGAATCACAGACCATATGGATGCCATATGCCAGTACTGGAGTGCGTTGTTCAGCAATTCAGATGTAAATACCTTTGTGAATACAAGCAACACCATTTCTTTTTTTAAATCAGATGGTCTTTATTAAAGCATATAAATTTACATCCATTTTGAAGGAAAGACATATGTATTAGTACAGATTTCAATGTACAAATTACAGCACATGACCATAACCATAAACCCCCCCCCCCCCCCACCCAGCGGTCCGGTCCCTCCTAGTCTCGGATTAAACTCCCTTTTTGCTGTACCACACAACCCGCCCCTGTGTTATATCAATTCCTGCCTGCCCCCTAACAATCCCCCTGGGCAGACCTGTCTCCACCTTCTGAGCACCTCCTCTGACCCCAGTCTTGGGCAATCCAACCATTTACTCCACTGCTTCTCGAACTTCCCCAATGCATTACGTTTGAGGTAAACCCCCATTTCCATACGGTTGATATTATCCCTTATCAAAATGTAGTAACAAATAAAGTGTGAGGCGCAGCAGCTTCTGTGTGCAGCCTCCTCCAAATTCTCCCTGTAGCTAATAATTTCATAGAGGGGGGCACATTTCAGAGGGCTGTATCTTTGGCTCTTTGACACGTAGAATCAAGTGCGTCAGTCACCGCTGGCCTATAGAGCTAGTGGGGCGGTCGTCCGTGGAAGAGGCAGCGCCTCGGACCGACCCCTCATTAATACGCCGGACCACTTTGACAGCGGTCCAGCGTTTGTACTGTACAGCACAGCAGTGTTAGTTAACCTTATCGGAGGTTTCCGATAACGCTAACAGTGTAACACTGCTGCGTTTGTTTTAGCACTAGGAGCTGCTTACCTTAGTAAGCATCTCCTAGTGCAGTTTTTGAGGGTGACAGGTCCTCTTTAAGAGTGGATATGGTTATGTTGAGCATACATACACAATCCATATATCATATGAAAGGGGAAATTTTGTTTCTAGGTGCAAGGGTACAGGAGATATAGGCCTTTGAAGTGTGCCCCCCTCCAGACGGTCAGCAGAAAGAAGAGTATAGAAGGAGCTGCAGGAAAGGCTTTCACTTTTCATTATTGCAGAAGTACATGCACTCTCTGCATCTGTAGCTGAACCTGGGAAAGGGTGATGGAATAATGCTGTACCTATTTATAACATAGTTTTGTAAAAGTTACTACAGTACTTTTTAAAAAACGCTTTAATTGTAAAAATGACCAAAAAATCTTATATTTTCACATTTGTAGTCAAATATTGGCAAATTTTAAATATGTAATTATTAAAACTATAGTATAAAGATAAAGTCTCACATGTCTGAAAAAAAACAAAGTAAAATTTTGTTATCATATGTAAAGCTTTTCCAGAGATATCTTCATTTAAAGAAGTGTATAGCAGAACGTCTGAAATTGACCTGGTCTTTCTGGCACCAATGACCATCGGTACAACATTTTCCTCTCTGAGATGGGCCACCGACTCTACTATTATCTTGGTGAAGGTTCTGGGGGCTGACGATATCCCAAAGGGCAGGGCCTGAAAATGGAGATGCATTATGTCTCCTACTGGGCTTCCTTGATATTGATTGTACACATGAAAAATCCCCTTTTTTATCAGGGGGGTTGCATATTTTACAGATTCCATCTTGAACCTACAGTACAAAGTCCAATTGTTGA
This sequence comes from Engystomops pustulosus, assembly GCA_019512145.1. Taxonomy (NCBI): domain Eukaryota; kingdom Metazoa; phylum Chordata; class Amphibia; order Anura; family Leptodactylidae; genus Engystomops; species Engystomops pustulosus. The sequence goes on along the minus strand of CM033645.1, from coordinate 66,743,960 downwards.
ATTTTGTAAAATGTATTATTAACCAATACGACCCATTCATTATAAATAAAGAAATAAAGGGGAATGGCTCTATTCTGTAGCCTTGGGATCCCAACTGGAGTCTGCCCCCCACTTTGGCATCACTCTTTGCTGTCCTTAAGTTTTGGGGCGAAGAGGAAGCCTCTTCCTCCCCTATAAGTGTTCCATTGGCCAGACCTAGAAAATTCCTTATTTTCCCCGAAGGGACAGAAAAATTGATTTTTAGTGGGGTTTTTTTTTTTCTGGATACCCTTTCTTCTTATCCGAAGTTTTCTCTAGAATAGAATCTAGGTCAGGACCAAAAAGTAATTTCCCTTGAAAGGGCAGACCGCGGAGCTTATTTTTCGATTTTAAAATCGCCACCCCACTGCTCTAACCATAGAGCTCTGTGCACAGAGTTTCAAAGCGAAGTCTGAAAGCTGATAATCTAATACCCCCCGCAGAAGCATCTGCTAGGAAGGCTGAAGCAGATTTTTAAAAGGGAAGGAACTGAAGGATAGCTTCTCTAGGAATTTTTTCTTTAATGCTGGTTTTTAGTTACCCAGCCAATAGTTATGCATGATTTTAGATTTATCATGGAGGACGCCCATGATTTTTTTAAGAAGCACATCACACTTCCTATCCATAGGATCAGTTAATTGGGCTGCATCCTCAAATGAGAGATCTATTTTTTTAACGACTTTGGTTACTGATCCATCTACACCCGGAGATCGTTCCCACCACTAGTTATCATCTATTAGTAGCCTATTACAGAATTCTTTGGGGACCAATAAGCGCTTTACTGTGTCTTTCCACTATTCTAATACCATACCCTTAATTGTGTCATTAAAGGGGAACACTATTTTCTTTCAGGGTCTTAGCCCTCCAAAGAATTCTTCCTCAACTGATTTGTCTTCAACTACCTCTTCTATATTCTGCGTATCTCATACCGCTTTTGAAAGATTTTGTAAGTCTTCAGAAGGAAAAAGATATCCAGTACAAGTACGGTCATTTGAAATATCATAGGGGGTCTTTTTGTCCCAGAACTCTTTAGTATTACTGTAAAAGACGTCCGAATCAGAGTAGACTACACAGGTTTTCGACTTTTTCCTAGTTGGTTCAGAGCTAAGAAAGGAGATAGACTGCTGTACTACTTTTTGCCCTGTGGAATCAATCATGGATTTTACGTCTTCCATTAAGGCAGGTTTCTTTCCCTTAACAACTTCCACTGTGAATGATGGACAAGTAATTTTGTATATGGGTCCAGTAACTTACCATTAGACACAAAGAAGCATTTACGTTTTTTGGGTTTTTTTTTTTTACAGCTTTCTTTTTCTCTTTTTCCTTCACTTTCTCTTTCTCCTTGGAAATGATTTCCTAAGGTAGGAAGAGGTATACTGTATTACACCATATTATGTACATTTACAATTGCAAACCAAAAGTACTCACTGACCAGGCCCTGGATTTCCTAAGCCGCATCCACCATTGTATCTTAGAAGCCATAGATTAATATGACTCCCCTGCTTAAGTAGTTTGTCACACCTCACGTAAATTTTGCGCCTTCCTGTGACCACTTCCCGTGCCACACTGTTGCTGGTCCGGCCCCAAGCCGCACATGCCGGAAACCTATTCCTATTTAAACTCTCTCGACTTCTTGTCCCTACAGGGTATTGGACCAACATTCAGGTGGGGCTGTCATGGGGGATGCAACGGATCTTTGGATCTTAAAGGTGGCCTTAATTGGCAAACTCTCTTTAAGTAGAATTCTTACTTCCTAACCCTAAATTAATTAATAACATTTTTATTAGTCAGGCACCACTGACTCTCAGTCGTGAAGAGTTTAAAAATTAAAACTACAACTCTTCCCACAAGAGACATGCCCTAATGTGACCACATAAATACAGGAAAACAATTTCATATTTAAACAATTACATTTATATTTTATAATGCAATGGTAGCAAAGAAGAACCCACCCCATAGTCTATACAGATTTGGGATCACTATGTTTATGCCAATAGAATAAAGTTGTAATCAGCAAATGGATGAAACAGATAGAAATAAAAATGGAATGAATTACAGCCTTTTTTTTTTTTTTTTTTTCCTCTTCAACCATTAACCCCTTTACGACTGCCATACGGCTATATACGTCCTATTTGCACATGACCCTTGCAGAAAGCACGTTTATAAACATCATGACTGTGATCAACTTTAAACAGTTAGGTGTCATATTAAACAGGAGAATCTCTCCTTTAATATGATATATGCTTTGTGTATGGATGCTTTGCAGAAACAGATGTCCACACTTAAAGTTAAATTTAGATTTTTATGTACATCTTTCTATTTTCTATTGTAAGTTTAAGAGTGGATATTCCCGGTTCTGTGAAGTACCCATACACAATCATATCCTATTTAATCTGACAGCAGATTTGTGTTTCTAGGTGCCAGGGTTCAGGAGATATAGGCATTTGAAGTGTGCCCCCCTCCAGCCTGTCTGCTAAAGGCAGACTATAGAAGGAGACTTTCACTTTGCACCCTATGCATCTATAGCTGTACCTGGGAAAGGGTGATGGAATGATGCATATCACTTTTATACATATTATGAAAATTTTATAAAGAAAAAATGTAATTAAAAACACTATCAAGTTAAAGTCTCACTTTGCATGAAAAAAACAAGGTAAAAATTGTTATAACTTGTAGAGCTTTTCCAGTGATATCATCATTCAAAGAAGCGCAATTTAAAAATTTTTTGATGTTTTTCAAAAATTCCAACAATTTAAAAGACTGTGACATTTTATGGAAAAGCTGTTCCTGCTTGTACCTGCACACGCAGTGCTGTTACCCGGGTCGTATCTGCACCTTTCATCAATTCTATACATTTTTCTGGACGTTATGCTCTGGAAGAATTTGTACAATTATAGTGACTGTGTTACATGGAGGACTAAATTGTGTATTTATCTGCATGACATGTGCTGTTTATCATCTGACTTAACCTGCATTATTCTCCTGTGCTACATTTACAATTCTGCATGCACTCTACATCTTCCAGCTTTCCCTGTTGGCTAAATATCTGTACAGTGCAAGAATTTTTTTTTTTTACCTAGATCCTAGTACATACATTTCTGTGTGTATTTACTGTAATATAGTTACAGTGAGTGAACTATGAAATCTTAGTTTTTTCCCAATTCTTCCAACTATTTAAAATAATAATAATCTTGATTTATATAGGGCCTTCAAATTCCGTTGCACTTTACAAATCATAGGGAGCATACACAAATATAATATTACATTAAGGAGTACAAACGGTCATATGGTACAATAGGAGTGAGGGCCCTGCTTACAAGAGCAAATAAAGCCCTTTTCTTTTAGATACATGCCATGCGTTTCAGTGCTATTTATTTGGCCCTCTGCACTATGAAAGCTTCTCTAAGGCCCAGAATGTCACCATCTGTGTCACAATAGTTATATGTGCCATAGTTTGCCTCTACAGTTAACACTAGCTCTAGTTGTATTCAGTCTGCATAGTACATACTAAACTAAATACAGACTTTCCCTAGCGACATTCAGTTACAGCATAGCCAAGTCGAAACTTTAGACTTTTTTTTTTTTTTTTTTTTTTTTAAATAAAAGGAAAACAATTTTTTTTTTAAATCAGATGGTTTTTATTAAAGCATATACATTTTACATCCATTATGAAGGAAAGACATATGTATTAGTACAGACTTCAATGTACAAATTACAGCACATGACCATATCCATAAACCAACCCCTCCCCTCCCTTCCTTAACAACCCCCCCCCCCCCACCAGCGGTCCGTTCCCTCCTAGTCTAGGATTAAACTCCCTTTTTGCTGTACCACACAACCCGCCTCTGTGTTATATCAATTCCTGCCTGCCCCCTAACAGTCCCCCTGGGCAAACCTGTCTCCACCTTCTGAGCACCTCCTCTGACCCTAGTCTTGGGCAATCCAACCATTTACTCCACTGCTTTTCGAACTTCCCTAATGCATTACGTTTGAGGTAAACCCCCATTTCCATACGAATTGTGACATTTACCATTTTCTTAACCTCTGATATACCAGGAAGCACAGCATCCAGCCAATGTGTAGCTATTGTCTTCCGCACTTGATATAAGATCTTGGCTATTGCTTGTTGTTGTGCTCTAGTACTCTCCAGCTTCCCCACACAACCCAGTACACACACCTTTGGATCAGACCCTACTGTCACACCAAACACTCTTTCCAACAGAGTATTAGCCCTGTCCCATAGGTCTCTCAACGCCGGACATGACCAGAACATGTGCATGATGTCAGCCTCGTCCATCAAACAGCGCGGACACCTAGCCTCACTACGGATCCCCATTTTCCTCAACAGGACTGGAGTACGATAAGCTCTATGAACCAAGAATAGCTGCGACGTTCCACGTTCAATGATAATTTACAGGGGGACTCCAATGCCTCTTCCCACTCCTCCTCTTCCAACTCACCCATATCCCTTTTCCACTTTTGCCGTGTCCCATTCATCTGGGCCCCCAGCACCTTGTCCAGTATTTCTCCATAAAGCAAAGAGATTAGCCCTCTCATGGATTTAGCCTGAACCACCCCAGTCATCACTCCCAGTGGAGAAATCTCTACTTCCCCTGACTCAAACTGCGACTGCAAACTTTGCCTTAATTGTAGATACTGGTAAAACATCTGCCTGGCAACCTCAAACTCCTCCTCCAGCTGCTGAAACGATTTCAATATAGAGTCTACATATAGTTGGTGTAAGTACTTAATCCCTTTCTGCTCCCACCGTCTTGTGTCATCTAGCATGAATACCTCTCCCAAATACGGATTATTCCAAAGAGGCGTATACTTAGTCCAGGGCCCCACCCCCACTATTTGTTTATAAGTCCGCCACACCTTATTCATCAATGCCAGAGTCGGATATTGCCTTGCACTGTTCCCTAACTTCGCTGTCTCCAGTAGCGACACCGGTGACAATGTCCCCCCAAAGTGCCTGACTAACAACGGACACCCTGAATCTCTCCCCTCCAGAGCCCATCCTCCAAAATGCTGACATTGGGCTGCTAGGTAGTATGCCCATGCATCCGGCACCGCCAGTCCCCCCTTAAATTTAGGTAACTGCAATTTTGTAAGTTTGATACGAGGAGCCCCTTGTTTCCAGATCAATTCCCTGAATTGCCCGTGAATTCTCTGGAACCAATATTTTGGTATCCATACCAGGGAATTGTGCAGTACGTATAGTAATTGTGGCATTAAAGTCATTTTGATAAGATTAGCCCGCCCCAGAGGAAAAAGAGGTAGTGTTTTCCACACTCTTATCCTAGATCGCATATTGGACAGCATTGGAGCCACATTTAGATCAATATAATCGGAAACTCTTCTAGTGATCCTGATGCCCAGGTACTTAAACTCTTCCACTACCGGGATCACCCCCCCCCTAATCTGCAATTGTTGATTCTGAGCTAGTGGCAATATCGCAGATTTTGACCAGTTAATGCGTACCCCGGAGTACTCCCCGAATCTCTTGATGACTTCCATCACCGTTGGCAGTGACTGCTGAACCCTGGAGAGGAACAACAAAACATCATCCGCGTATAACTTTTCTCTCTCCTCCCCACCACTGTACCGAAAGCCTTGAATTCCGTCATGCTGTCGGATCCAGCAAGCTAATGGCTCCATTGCTAGAGCGAATAGCAAGGGCGATAAAGGGCACCCCTGACGCGTACCCCGTTGTAAGGAGAATTGTTCCGAAATGACCCCATTCACCCGGACACATGCCACTGGTGCCTGATAGAGTAAGCGGACCCATTTAATAAAGTTCGGTCCAATTCCCACCTTTGCCAAGACAGCCCACATATACCTCCATTCTATACTGTCGAAGGCTTTAGCAGTGTCTAAAGAGACTATTGCAGACTCCCCCCGCTCCTCCCTTCCCGCCTGTAAGTTCAGGAGAAGCCTTCTCAGATTAATCGCTGTGGATTTAGTCGGGATAAATCCTGATTGATCCCTGTGGACTACTGTTCCTATCACTAAGCCCAGTCTATTGGCTAAAACTTTGGCTAGGATTTTAATGTCCGATGATAATAGTGACACCGGCCTATAGGAGTCGGGTAAATGTGCATCTTTGCCTTCTTTTAAAAGCACTACTATCAAGGCTTCATAACACGATGTCGGGAGACTCCCCCCTTCAAAGCTTTCTTTTAGCGTCTCCCACCATTGCGGCAACAATATATCTCCAAATTCCTTATATACCTCCGTCGGGAGCCCATCCATCCCAGGGGCTTTATCGCTTGCCATACTTCCCACTGCTACTTCCAGCTCTTCCAGGGTGATCGGGGACTCCAATAACTCCCATGCCTCCCTTCCCAACACCGGCATGTCAATCTCCCTAGGAAAATCCCCTAACTGGTCCCTAGTATAGTTCGCCCGTGTTGCATACAACTGTCTATAAAATTCACTAAATGTCTCCAGAACCCCTTTGGTGGCACCCCCTCCCCCCTGAAGCCAATCTATCCTGTCCCTCACAAAGTACCACATTAAAATCTCCCATTACTATCACGGGTACATCTGGTAGCTTTGCTAATTCCCCCAGCAAGTCCCTTAGAGGTCCACTAATATATGGAGGAGGGACGTACATTACCACCAGCACACATTCCCATCTGTATATCTGGCCATGGACTCCCACATATCTGCCCTCCCGATCAGTAAATGTAGAGTAACATGTAAAGGGTAGTCCCTTGTGTATGAGCAAACTCACTCCCCTGGAGTAACTGGTGTGAAAAGCATGGTATCCCTTAGTGAACCCCCCCCCCCCCCCTACAAACTAAGTGTGCCGTTTCTTTTGAGAGATGTGTCTCCTGTAATCCTACAACCTTTGCTGAGCGTTCTTTAATACAGTCAAATACAGCCTTCCTCTTTCTAGCTGATCCCAATCCCTGTATATTCCAGGATAAACAGGTAAGTTTATCAATCATCGCCATTTAGACCCGTTTTCTCCCTCTCCCCCCAATTATCCCACAGGTTCCCGCCTGTGAGGCACAGCATCTTTCCCCTTAATCCAGCTTTACCTTGGACCGCTACCCTCCCCCTTGAAACCGTGAACACTTGAACCCCTTTTCCAACAAAGATAGGGCGAACAATTTGCACCCTAGCAAACCATACAAGGAATAACAGTTTTAAGCAACGTATCCCCCGATCCCTCCAACATTGCATTCCCCACCACACTGTACGTAATCCCACTATACAGAAGTATTACATTTCACCCTCTGCAAATAGGATATGTTACATATTAACTCCCGCTAGAAACAGGATTTAAACATTCACAACAGCGTATATGTATATACGACCTGGCTTTAAGCCCCAAGGCACCAATGGCTCCCCCACCAGAGCACCAATTCCCAGAATGGGCCAGATGTGGAGAAGTCTATTCTCTCGCCGGGTTCTCCGCTGGTCTTCTCAGGCGCCCTTCATTGGCATCTACCCAATGCTCCTTCCCCTGCTGCTGTCACAGATTCCTCCATCTCTCTCTCATATCCGCTGATGTGTCTTCCTCCTCAGACATGGGCTCATTCAGTACCTCAAATCTGGACCCCTGAGACTTGCCTGGGGTCCTGTGGGGCGTCCTGCTCCCCTTTACAAATTTGCTTACCGGGTTCACCGCCCAGGCAAAGCTGCTGAGCTTGGCGGCAGTGTCAGCTCTCAGGGCCCGCCCTTCCTCTGACTGGCCGCCATCTTGGGAGCTCTGCTCCGGCTGCCTCCCCACTGATTTCTGCCTCTTGTTCCCAGGCATTCTTCTTGCGGACCCGCCTGCACCGCTCACCGGAGGATACCGCTGGGGACCCGTGCCTTGTGATCCTCCACCAGGCCGTATAACGGCGGTAATCATGATACTAATGCGGAGCTCCCGCGCCGTGTGGCTTACTCCATCAGCAGCTAGGCCACGCCCCTCAGGAACACTATTTCTGACCATTCTATTTCATTACACATTTGTCACACATTGTCCAATGCATATACTCCATGTATGTTACGGTGGTCCTTGAGCTGAACTCTGCAGTGTACTGACACTTACAGCTATGATGCTTTCCATATACAGTATAGATCCCACTCTCCGATCCATCTCATGCACTCAAACATCCAGAAGCAGCAGCAGGACATTATGCAGCAGGACTATCAGGTAAAATACTAACAAAATACGTACAAGTCTATGGACATGTTTAGCATGTACGCCAGGAGTTTTCCTGGTGCACAAGCTAATCTGATCCAAAAGACACAATGTGAACCCAGCCTTAGGCGATTATTACACAGTCACAATTGTAATAACTAGAATTACTAAACACAATATAATGTTTCATTTAACAGTAAATACATTTTTTTTGGTGTAACTGGAATATCCCTTTAATTACTCACATATTTCACATATACAGGCAGGTGCCAAGTTGGCATTTGCAGTTTATGGTGGAAAGGAATACATTCAACTATTGAAAGCTGCAAAATAGCTCTGGTCCCATCTCTCTTTAACATTATAGAGAACAAGTCTTGCCAGGAAGAGTATCCTCAGTAATACATTTAATCCATTAAAATAGTCTTGAAAGACATAGAGCTGGTTGTAACATTTCTAATAAAGCTTTTAATATGGTAAGGTGTCAGAAGATTCATTAATTGGGTTTAATTCTAGTGACTGACCTGAAAAGAGGTTAGCCAAGTAAAATTCCTCTGAACCGCTATATTTTGATAAGTATTTGTTAAAATATGAATTTATTCAATAAGGTAAGAATATAATAAAATTTCCCAGAAACCCATGACCTGCAATAGACTTCTTACAACATATTTAGAAATTATAGCACTCCTGGTGAATCACGGGTGGAAAAAGAGAATAAAACGTTTTCCCATTAGTGATTTGGATCACTGTATGGAAAAAAAAATTACATAGAAACTTTACTAGAAGAAGCACAAAAGAGAAAGAAAATCAATCTTATAGGTAGTGTGCTACCTCCCTTAGCATGGAGTATAACTACATAATATCCTCTACACTGGGCAAAGCACAATGAGAACTTATAGAAATAAGTGCATGTACTCATTTGGATGGAAACTCAAAAAACAAAATAATTGAGAAAAATGCAAAACAGTTACAATTATCTGACCTGCTATTAACTCCTTCATGACTGCCATACTGCTAGATACGTCCTATTTGCACATGTCTTGAGCAGATAGCTCGTACAGTGACTTGAGAAAGTATTCAGCCTCCTTATAAATAACACCTGATCTGTGACAGTTTCAGGGTTTTGTTTAACCCCTACGTGCACCAGGATGTATTATTACATCCTGGTGCTGCGGGGGGTGTAGCTGAGCTTTCTCCATACACGGCGGGTGTCGTGTATAAACCCTAAGTTACCTTCAGATGGGTGCCATCTTGGATTGCTGCTTGCCACCACCCCCCCTCCTTCCCCCAGGATGTCATCGGAGGGTTTTGATTGGTTGCCATGGCAGCTTGCCATGCGTCATGATGGCCAATATTCTGCAGATAGCAGGCTATTAGATATCCTCACCTTGCTATATACTGCAATACAGTAGTATTGCAGTATATAGTATGAGCAAAAAATGTCAGAATAGTAACAAAAGGGGAAATGGTGAGATAAATATTTTTTTAATTTATTTTTGAGCCTTTGTTATTTAAAAATCCTGTAAAATAAAAAAGCGATGAGGTCAAGCAAATAAACTTAAAAAAAAATGCTAATCCTAAGAGAGTGCAAGACGAGCACGTTCCAATAAAGAACTATAAAGTAGTTCCACTTAAAGTATTCAATTTACTAAACATATACAAAAGGCTTTATAGCATATTAAAAGAAATCTACTAACATTACCAGGGATTCACATTTGCCCTTATTTACATACATCATTAGAAGTAATAAAATCTCTATTAATAACATTTTCATTAACATTCAGATATCATCAAATAACATTTTGATCCCCTGTGCCTTTGGGCAATAGTAAACCTAAAAAGATGGAACATATATTCCACGCTCACTGCTAGCTGATCAAGCATGACAAATTTATGCAACGTTACCCATCATTAAACATGATTTAGTTGCATTTCTTAAAAATGCAAGTAAAATAATTACGTGATCATATCTTTTTTGGGGGGTACAGATGGAATAATTCCTCTATAATGACACTTTCCTTCCTTCCAGCAAATCCAGCCTTATCCTCCGGGTTGACATAGTTTCTCAAATTCTACTTTGAAGCTGTCAGAAAATGGCAGCAATCAAAATATTGATACTTAAAGCTGAAATGAGGAGACAGCTTGAACTAGCTTTTAGCTATAGCTTTGGAGCAACATAAATCAGAAACTCTGTAGAACCGATTGAGAGTGTCTGAAAACGGTAGATCGCTCATTACACTTGGCAGCAAAACGAAGAAAAATAAGAAGTAGAAAGGTTACTTAAATTTAGCATTTCTAGCATTTTACTCAAGAAATTACAGAGCTAGTTAGTGACACTAAATTATGAACAGCCAAGAGGAGCCATTTACCTGTATGTGTGTTCATTGATATAAAAATGGGTGTTTGATATAGATTTTATATTTAGTTTGAAAGCAGTACACAGTAAAACCTCTCTAAGAAGACTACAAATTGCTTAATAGTCTTTAACACCTAGATTGTATCTCTGTACATCCTGTTCCAATCTCTGATCATCAGCTGATAAAAACAGTTCATCTGTGAGAATATTGGGTGTTGGACCCCCACCAATCTCAAATTAATGTCCTACTCTTAGGGTAGTTTCACATTGGTGTGTGTGCTCAACTTCCCTTGCGTATGTATCTGTTACATTTTGTCTCTGTGACTGAAAACCCCCCCAAAAATGAATGTTTAAAAGTGCTCTGAAAACAGCCACATCAGTGAAAAAAATGGATGTTTCATCAGTTTTTTTTTTGCAGATCCATAGACTTCTATTACTCTCTGTGATCTGCATCCATTAGAAACTGATCAGTGTACTAACAAGCCAATGTCAAAACTCCCATTGGGAAAAAATGGCTTTGTGAGGCATCCATGGAAATCACTGAATCACGGATATGAAAAACAACGCCGATGTGAAAGAGCTCTTAGGATAGTTCATGAACAATTTTAAGCACCTTAAGCCATACCAAATAGCAAAAGGAGATGATGGCTCAGAACGATAAATTGCAGATAAGGTGTTTATTCAGCAGAATTTTTCATTTACCAACTGGATTGACCCTGTCACATCTATAAATTTGAGGAAAATAAATCTGATCGACAAAATTGTAAGCACATGGATCAAACTATTTTCCCCTAGCAAAAACATAATTTCATGATGATTTGAAACAAAATTGCATGTTTCCCCAAATAAATTAATGTCTTCATTGTACCGAATCAAATTAGTCAATATTCATTAGAATAAGGGTTTCAGAGGCTTAATTGCTTAATCAAATGTGGGTCGACTATAATCCTGTTTTACACACTTCCTGACCACCATTATTGCTGCAATTATCCATGTATCGCCTTCCTCGTTATACAGAAGGACTCAGAAAGCTACTAAGAGTAAGGAAATTCAGTTCTTGTTCTTACAACAAATTAATAATCCAAATCTGTAGCTTTTTGTTAAGAAATAGTCTTGAGTTCAGGATCGAATAACAGCAGCATATTTTCATATTATAGAAATATGCTGCACATTACATATGTGTTAATATATTTGGTAATTAACTTATTAAAGGGAATTAAAAGTTATGAATCATTGATCACATTCTTTAATACATGCTGGGATACTGAGAAAAATCGCCATCTACTTTACCATCATTACTTTTTCCTTAAGTATGACATACATCATTCACTCGAGAAATCGCCTGCTCCGAAAACTCCAATCCAAGACAGATATTAGTTACATGAAAAGGGCCATACCTTACTTAAAGGATTTAAAGGAAACCTACCACTTGGAAATGGTCGTTCTGACCCACACTAACCTGCACATAAGTGGAGCTGAGCTGATGCAGGCACATATTTTGGTTAAACATATACAGTGCCTACAAGTAGTATTCAACCCCCTGCAGATTTAGCAGGTTTGATAAGAAGCAAATAAGTTAGAGCCTTAAAATTTCAAACAAGAGCAGGATTTATTAACAGATGCATAAATCTTACAAACCAAAAAGTTATGTTGCTTAGTTATATTTTAATAAATTTTAAACATAAAAGTGTGGGTCAATTATTATTCAACCCCTAGGTTTAATATTTTGTGGAATAACCCTTGTTTGCAATTACAGCTAATAATCGTCTTTTATAAGACCTGATCAGGCCGGCACAGATCTCTGGAGTTATCTTGGCCCACACCTCCATGCAGATCTTCTCCAAGTTATCTAGGTTCTTTGGGTGTCTCATGTGGACTTTAGTCTTGAGCTCCTTCCACAAGTTTTCAATTGGGTTAAGGTCTGGAGACTGACTAGGCCACTGCAACACCTTGATTTTTTCCCTCTTGAACCAGGCCTTGGTTTTCTTGGCTGTGTGCTTTGGGTCGTTGTCTTGTTGGAAGATGAAATGACGACGCATCTTAAGATCCTTGATGGAGGAGCGGAGGTTCTTGGCCAAAATCTCCAAGTAGGCCGTGCTATCCATCTTCCCATGGATGCGGACCAGATGGCCAGGCCCCTTGGCTGAGAAGCAGCCCCACAGCATGATCCTGCCACCACCATGCTTGACGGTATGGATGGTATTCTTCGGGTCGTATGGAGTGCCATCCAGTCTCCAAACGTCACGTGTGTGCTTGGTACCAAAGATCTCGATCTTGGTCTCATCAGACCAGAGAACCATGAACCAGTCTGTCTTAGAGTCCTCCAAGTGATCATGAACAAACTGTAAACAAGCCTTGACATGACGCTGAAAGTAAAGGTACCTTACATGCTCGTCAGGAACGGAGACCATTGCGGTGGAGTACGTTACTTATGGTATTGACGGAAACCAATGTCCCCACTGCCATGAGATCTTCCCGGAGCTCCTTCCTTGTTGTCCTTGGGTTAGCCTTGACTCTTAGGACAAGCCTGGCCTCGGCACGGGAGGAAACTTTCAAAGGCTGTCCAGGGCGTGGAAGGCTAACAGTAGTTCCATAAGCCTTCCACTTCCGGATGATGCTCCCAACAGTGGAGACAGGTAGGCCCAACTCCTTGGATAGGGTTTTGCACCCCTTGCTAGCCTTGTGTCCTTCTCCCACTTATGTCAGCTCACCAAGCTGTGAGCTCTGTGAAGGAGCAGGAGGAAGGAGAATTACAGGAGCAAAAAGGTGGGGGCTTAGAGCTGAGCAGTCTGCAACACAGAAAAGTCACATGTTTTTTGAAATGCATCCAAACTAAAGCCCAACCCCTGGGTATACACAAAGGATTCTGTCAGGGTGCAAGGTACAATTATATTGTAATGCAAATGCTTGGAGAAAGCAGAAAGGTAGATGTGGCTTTGATGGTCTTCTGCAACCTGTCTTTAATGAAAATGAGGTCCCTGATGACAGGTTCCCATTAAAGAACGGTCTACATGGAGACAATTTATTTCTGGAGGGTCTCCTATGTAGTCTTTTAGTTGTGGTTGCGACCATTTTAAATATGTTTGTCTGAATCTCAACAGTAAAAACTAGACTGAGTGCCATTTTGGGTTGGGGGTAAAAACTTTGCTAAAGGTACTTGTAATGGCACAAGTGCTAAGGAATGAATAGTGGAGTCAGTAACACAGTCAAGGGTGGTCAGTAGGGAAAACGATAAGGAAAAGAATCACTAATCAAGCCAATAATAAAAAGTGTAAGGCAAAGGAACAAACACAAAGCCAGGATTAGAAGCAACAGAAAAGAAGGCTAGGAAAAGTTAAGACAATGTAGTTTGACTTCCTTTAGGAACTGGAATTACAGGTATTGCTTCTCTTACTAGTATACAGTGCTGGAACCAGGAAAGGTGCTGTCTAGTCCTCATATTTTGAATTGTCATAAAAATATTAATCTCATTTCAATCTGTCAATCCAAGAAATGCTTCTTTCATTCAAAGAGCTTTCATTTACATATATTATCTTTATATAATAAATATTGAAAACCAGCAAAGAATACCTCATTGTCACTAGTTATACAAAATGCTACATAAACAAAGCATGAGAAGCCAAAAACTGTTATTGCCAGCATCGAAACTGGATAAAATTTCTAGTGTGAAAAGGATGAGATTTACACCAATGTTGCTTGTTATGTTATCTTGCTTCCGAAAGAAAAAAAAAATTCTGTAGAACAAATAAATCAAATATGCCTCCAGCATGCCCAAATAAATAAATTACAGACATGTGCACTGGCAGCAATGATATTTTAAAAAGCTTGTGCAAGCTTGTTGTGCTTTGGCAGGAAAACATGCTGCTTTTAACTTAAGTATCAGAATTTTTTTTTAAAATAAAAAACCCTTTTCATAATAGCATATCCTTAAAGGAGCCGCAGAGGCACGTAACATTCATTACTAATTAGGTCCTCTGCCCTATTCAACAGTGGTCGTAAGAGCCAGACATTGTATATATTATAATGAGGGAGACAATTTTATTATTAACTATGATTTCACTGGGGATTAGGTTAATGCAGCACTTCTTTTGTTCTTAGCTGTTGGGAAATGTACACTATATGTCTTTTCTTAATCAAATGAGATCAAAGATGCAAAATGAAAAAAAAAAAAAAAAAAAAAAAAAGAGCAGGACAATTTATGTTCACAGTATCTATTCATAGCTGCTGCAGAGTAAAGTTTGTACAGCGTGGAAAAATTATATTCTGCCTCCTATCAGGTAAAGGAATCTCATAAAATGCATACGAGGGTCAAGGATTCTTCATGTAAATGGTTTTCTACATAATCGCCAAACCATATTTCAATATATTAGTATATTTCACTTTATACTGTTTATAATAAGGTTTTCTTGAAAATTCACTGTAAAGCCTATTCCTTCAATAAGCAATCAAAGAATGATTGGTGCAGGACCAGCCCCTGGCAGTCCTACCTCTCAGACGACCATTGTGAGTCCATGAATCTTGGACCTGCAGTGGCCAGATTTCTCGGACCGACCACAAGGCAATGTAATACTGCAAATAATTTGGCACTGATGTTCTGCAGGGAAGAGGTGATTCATAAATAACTATGGAGGACATCAGTCCTGTCCCTGGCACTGTGGTGGGTCTGTAAAATCATAATTAACAAACTGACCATGGTTATCTGAAACCACCCTAAAGGGGCGCATGTGGGAGTGCTGATGCCTATACAAAGCAGCAGTTGGCTCTGCCATGTCCAGACACAGGCACCGCAAACAGTTGTATAGAGATGATTGTGTCCAGTAATGCACTGGCTATGGTGTTCTGTTGAGTACCTTTTGATGTAACTAAAATCAGGGAGGCTTAGACCTCCTTCTTCCACCGATGCATAAAATTTCTTTAAACTCATCCGTGCCCTTTTTCCTCAATAATGGGAAAAAAATTCCCTTTGGTAGAATATTAAGATACAGTCAGTGTGAGTATAATCATTCTCAATTTTAAAGGTCTGGAACTGTCCCTTAAAAATACGTAAAACGAGCAATATCAATTAGGGACAAAGCTCAACGCAATCAAGGAGGCAAGCAGGTGAAAGTTCTCAAGGTACAAACCGATTCTTCTTAACATTAAAAAAAAGGCATGTAAATTAAGGTGACTGAGACATGCTTTCAGCTAGCAAAGTAATATAGTAGCTATTCATCACCTCAAGTCATAAAACACTAGGTCCTGTCCTTAGCATATTCTAATGAAGCCTATCATGCAAATGAGAGTGACCTTTTCTGTGCATTCTGCAAGTTCACATTTATGAGAGGAGTATATATAGTTTGCCAATACAAACTAGCCAAAGACTGCATAATTACTATAATCAATTAGTAGTTAGTGTCGCTCCGCTCATTTGCAGCTAATGTCATCCGAGCCGTTTTTGAGAAATTCACCTTAGACAAGCTTATCTTTTTTGTCGTTGTTTGGTAATGAGAGAACCAGCAAAAAAAACTTATCTGAACAGATGAAAATGCTAAGATATTTTTCAGTACAGTTTCCAGAGACAAAGCAAAGTTTGGTAAAGAGAATAAACTTATATATCCTTAAAATGATATTGAACTTTTCTGCTTGGAAAAACGGAGCATTAATATTTAAATATTTAAATGAAAGACAGTCTCCCATAAGGCAGTTCAGGACTCATAAAGACGAAATGGTGGAACCCAGGCTTTCTCTCTCCACGGATGAGTAAACAGGCCATACCCTCTGCTCACCAACAGTCTATTTTGTAGACAGTTATGGATAGCAAACATTACCGTAGCTGGTAATTAAAGTAAAAACTAATACTGTCTCAGAGATGGGGAATTTTGTGCAGAAAGATCATTTATCACAGTGTACAGTCCCCACTATAGAAATGAATTATCTTCATAGTTAACAAGTATCCTTCCTTAAGATGTACAACGCAGTAAACCAGATTCAGAAGCATTTGTTGATGCGGTTGTACTTAAAAATTCAAGATCTTAAAGCAATACTGGTACATTAGGTGGAAAATTATAAATATATATATATATTGAACAACATAAATCTTTAAGAGAACAAGGTAAGCAGTAACATTCTATTCTTTATATTCCGATTACTTCCAACCCAAAAATTGAAGCAGAATCAGAAAATCCAAAAGGAAAATGGGTGTTTGTATCCCCTTCCAAAACTGTTTTAAAGGTGTTTTCCGTGTTCCAGATTAACCCCTTAAGGACGTGGCCCATTTTCGTTTTTGCATTTTCATTTTTCACTCCCCACCTTCAAAAATCTATAACTTTTTTATTTTCCCATGTAAAGAGCTGTGTTTGGGCTTGTTTTCTGCATAACAAATTGCACTTCATAGTGACGGTATGTAATATTCCATGCTGTGTACTGGGACGCAGAAAATTCTGAATGCAGTGAAAATGATGAAAAACTGCACCGTTATTAAATTTTGATAGATCAGACATTTTAGTACACGGTGATACCTAATATGTTTCTGATTCTTACTGTCTATTTACTTTTATATGTGATCTAGTGAATGGGGGGGGGGGGCGTTTTTAAATTTTTTTTTTTTTTCTTAAAAAATTTTTACCATTATTTCAGCCCCTCCAGGATACTTTAACCCTGCAGGATCTGATTGCTAATACTACTGTATTGCAGTATATAGCAACATTAGTGATTTCTAATAGCCTGCCCTCTGCTGGCTACTAGAGATCATTACACATGGCAAGGCTACGAGTCTCAATGAGACCGTTGGCTGCCACGGCAACCAATCACCGCCCTCCAATGACATCACGAGGGGGGGGTGGCGATTGGCCATCCAAGATGACAGCGCCCATTTAATGGTACGTTAGGTGCCGCGGTGCCAGCGCTGTGTATGAAGAGAGCTCAGCTCGTGAGCTCTATCCATACACCCTTCGCAGCACGAGGACGATATAGTTTGTCCTGGGGTGCAAAGGTATTAACCCCTTCCCGACGCGCGCCGTACTAGTGTTTTCATCTCGATCGCCGCCGGCAATGCTGCCGGCGGCTTCAAAGAGATGGCGCCGCATGGGCGCCGCCATCTTGTCGTGGATCGCCACTCCCCGATGACGTCACGGGGAGCGGCGATCCGTCGCCATGGTAACCTCGGGTGTTCCGAATACCCGAGGCTACTTCGTTTTAACCCATGCATTACAATGTGCTAATTGCACATTGTAATGCATGGGGAGTAAAATCCACATATACTGCCATACAGTAGTATGGCAGTATATGATAGGATGAATCAGACTACCTAGGTTAGAGTACCCTAGGGAGTTTGAAAAAAGCAAAAGTAAAAATAAAAAAAGTTAAATTATAATAAAAAAACCTAAAAATTCAAATCACCCCCCTTTCCCTAGAACTGATATAAAAATAAACAGTAAAAATCATAAACACATTAGGTATCGCCGCGTCCAAAAATGCCTGATCTATCAAAATATAATAAAGTTTTTTCACTGCTTTTAACCCCGTAACGGAAAATAGCGTCCAAAGTCGAAAATGGCACTTTTTTGCCATTTTGAAAAATATAAAAAAAATTCATAAAAAGTGATCAAAAGGTCGCACAGTCCGAAAAATTATATTAATGAAAACGCGATCAAAATTCGCAAAAAATGACACCACCCACAGCTCCGTACACCAAAGTATGAAAAAGTTATTGGCGCCAGAAGATGGCAAAATAAAATAAAAATATTTTGTACAGGAGGTTTTAATTTTTTTAAATGTATGAAAACATTATAAAACCTATACAAATTTGGTATTCACGTGATCGTACCGACCCAAAGAATAAAGTGACATGTCATTTGGGACGCAGAGTGAAAGCTGTAAAATCCAAGCCCACAAGAAAAGACATGTCCACTTTATTCTTGGGTGGGTCGGTACGATCACGTGAATCCCAATTTGTATAGGTTTTATATGTTTTCATACATTAAAAAAATTAAACCTCCTGTACAAATATTTTTATTTTATTTTGCCATCTTCTGGCGCCAATAACTTTTTCATACTTTGGTGTACGGAGCTGTGGGTGGTGTCATTTTTTGTGCGAATTTTGATCGCGTTTTCATTAATATAATTTTTCGGACTGTGCGACCTTTGATCACTTTTATGAATTTTTTTTATATTTTTCAAAATGGCAAAAAAATGCCATTTTCGACTTTGGACGCTATTTTCGTTACGGGGTTAAACGCAGTGAAAAAACTTTATTATATTTTGATATATCAGGCTTTTTTGGACGCAGCGATACCTAATGTGTTTATGATTTTATTGTTTATTTTATATCAGTTCTAGGGAAAGGGGGGTGATTTGAATTTTTAGGTTTTTTTATTATAATTTAACTTTTTTTTATTTTTACTTTTGCTATTTTCAGACTCCCTAGGGTACTCTAACCTAGGTAGTCTGATTCATCCTATCATATACTGCCATACTACTGTATGGCAGTTATATGTGGATTTTACTCCCCATGCATTACAATTGCAATTAGCACATTGTAATGCATGGGTTAAAACGAAGTAGCCTCGGGTATTCGGAACACCCGAGGTTACCATGGCGACGGACGCCGCTCCCCGTGACGTCATCGGGGAGTGGCGATCCACACAAGATGGCGGCGCCCATGCGCGCCATCTCTTGAAGCCGCCGGCACATTGCCGGCGGCGATCGAGATGAAAACACTAGTACGGCGCGCGTCGGGAAGGGGTTAATACCTTTTGCACCCCAGGACAAACTATATCGCCTCTGCTGCGAAGGGTGTATGGAAAGCTCACGAGCTGGCTCTCTTCATACACAGCGCTGGCACCGCGCACCTAACGTACCATTAAATGGGCGCTGTCATCTTGGATGGCCAATCGCCACCCCCCCTCGTGATTTCATTGGAGGGCGGTGAGTTGGTTGCCGTGGCACCAACGGTCTCATTGAGACTCGTAGCCTTGCCATGTGTAATGATCTCTAGTAGCCAGCAGAGGGCAGGCTATTAGAAATCACTAATGTTGCTATATACTACTGCAATACAGTATGTATAGCAATCAGATCCTGCAGGGTTAAAGTTCCTGGAGGGGCTGAAATAATGGTAAAAATTTTTTAAGAAAAAAAGTAAAGTTTAAATGCCCCCCCCCCCCCCCATTCACTAGATCACATATAAAAGTAAATAGACAGTAAGAATCAGAAACATATTAGGTATCACCGTGTATAAAATGTCTGATCTATCAAAATTTAATACACGTTGCAGTTTTTCATCATTTTCCTGCATTCAGAATTTTTCTGCGTCCCAGTACACAGCATGGATATTACATACTGTCACATGAAGTGCAATTTGTTACGCAGAAACAGCCCAAACACAGCTCTTTACATGGGAAAATAAAAAGTTATAGATTTTTGAAGGTGGGGAGTGAAAAATGAAAATGCAAAAACGAAAATGGGCCACGTCCTTAAGGTTATCGGAACACGGAAAACACCTTTAAAACAGTTTTGGAAGGGGATACAAACACCCATTTTCCTTTTGATTTTCTTGATTCTGCTTCAATTTTTGGGTTGGAAGTAATCGAATATAAAGAATATAGAATGTTACTGCTTACCTTGTTCTCTTAAAGATTTATGTGTTCAATATATATATATATTTATAATTTTCCACCTAATGTACCAGTATTGCTTAAGACTCTGAATTTTAAGTACAACCGCATCAACAAATGCTTCTGAATCTGGTTTAACTGCGTTGTACATCTTAAGGAAGGATACTTTTAACTATGAAGATAATTCATTTCTATAGTGGGGACTGTACACTGTGATAAATGATCTTTCTGCACAAAATTCCCCATCTCTGAGACAGTATTAGTTTTACTTTAATTACCAGCTACGGTAATGTTTCTATCCATAACTGTCTACAAAATAGACTGTTGGTGAGCAGAGGGTATGGCCGTGTTTACTCATCCTGGAGAGAGAAAGCCTGGGTTCCACCATTTCGTCTTTATGAGTCCTGAACTGCCTTATGGACTGTCTTTCATTTAAATATTTAAATATTAATGCTCCGTTTTTCCAAGCAGAAAAGTTCAATATCATTTTAAGGATATATAAGTTTATCTCTTTACCAAACTTTGCTTTGTCTCTGAAAACTGTACTGAAAAATATCTTAGCATTTTCATCTGTTCAGATAAGTTTTTTTTGCTGGTTCTCTCATTACCAAACAACGACAAAAAGATAAGCTTGTCTAAGGTGATTTCTCAAAAACGGCTCGGATGACATTAGCTGCAAATGAGCGGAGCGACACTAACTACTAATTGATTATAGTAATTATGCAGTCTTTGGCTAGTGTGTATTGGCAACACTATATACTCCTCTCATAAATGTGAACTTGCAGAATGCACAGAAAAGGTCACTCTCATTTGCATGATAGGCTCATTAGAATATTGCTAAGACAGGACCTAGTGTTTTATGACTTGAGGTGATGAATAGCTATATATTACTTTGCTAGCTGAAAGCATGTCTCAGTCACCTTAATTTACATGCCTTTTTTTTTATGTTAAGAAGAATCGGTTTGTACCTGAGAACTTTCACCTGCTTGCCTCCTTGATTGCGTTGAGCTTTGTCCCTAATTGATATTGCTCGTTTTACGTATTTTTAAGGGACAGTTCCAGACCTTTAAAATGAGAATGATTATACTCACACTGACGTATCTTAATATTCTACCAAAGGAATTTTTTTCCCATTATGAGGAAAAAGGGCACGGATGAGTTTAAAGAAATTTTATGCATCGGTGGAAGAAGGAGGTCTAAGCCTCCCTGATTTTAGTACAATCAAAAGGTCCTCAACAGAACACCATAGCCAGTGCATTACTGGACACAATCATCTCTAACAACTGTTTGTGCGGTGCCTGTGTCTGGACATGGCAGAGCCACTGCTCTTTGTATAGGCATCAGCACCCCACATGCGCCCCTTTAGGGTGGTTTTAGATAACCATGGTCAGTTTGTTAATTATGATTTCACAGATCCACCACAGTGCCAGGACAGGACTGATGTCCTCCATAGTTATTTATGAATCACCTCTTCCCTGCAGCATCAGTGCCAAATTATTTGCAGTATTACATTGCCTTGTGGTCGGTCGAGAAATCTGGCCACTGGTCCAAGATTCATGGACTCACATGGTCGTCTGAGAGGTAGGACTGCCAGGGGCTGGTCCGCACCAATCATTCTTTGATTGCTTATTGAAGGAATAGCTTTACAGTGAATTTTCAAAAAACCTTATTTAACAGTATAAAGTGAAATATACTATATATTGAAATTATTTTGGCGATTATGTAGAAAACCATTTAACTGAAGAATCCTTGCCCCTCGTATGCATTTTATGAGATCCTTTACCTGATAGGAGGCAGAATATAATTTTTCCACGCTGTACAAACTTTACTCTGCGCACAGCTATGAATAGATACTGTGAACATAAATTGTCCTGCTCTTTTTTTTTTTTTTTTTTTTTTTTTTTTTCATTTGCATCTTTGATCTCATTTGTAAGAAAAGACATATAGTGTACATTCCCAACGCTAAGAACAAAAGAAGTGCTGCATTAACCTAATCCCCAGTGAAATCATAGTTAATAAAAATTGTCTCCCTCATTATAAATATAACATGTCTGGCTCTTACGACACTGTGAATAGGGCAGAGGACCTAATTAGTAATGAATGTTACGTCCTCTGCGGCTCCTTTAAGGATATGCTATTATGAAAAGGGTTTTTTATTTTAAAAAAAAAATTCTGATACTTAAGTTAAAAGCAGCATGTTTTCCTGCCAAAGCACACAAGCTTGCACAAGCTTTTTAAAATATCATTGCTGCCAGTGCACATGTCTGTAATTTATTTATTTGGGCATGCTGGAGGCATATTTGATTTATTTGTTCTACAGAATTTTTTTTTTCTTTCGGAAGCAAGATAACAAGCAACATTGGTGTAATCTCATCCTTTTCACACTAGAATTTATCCAGTTTCGATGCTGGCAATAAACGTTTTTGGCTTCTCATGCTTTGTTTATGTAGCATTTTGTATAACTAGTGACAATGAGGTATTCTTTGCTGGTTTTCAATATTTATTATATAAAGATAATATATGTAAATGAAAGCTCTTTGAATGAAAGAAGCATTTCTTGGATTGACAATTGAAATGAGATAATATTTTATGACAATTCAAAATATGAGGACTAGACAGCACCTTCCTGGTTCCAGCACTGTATACTAGTAAGAGAAGCAATACCTGTAATTCCAGTTCCTAAAGGAAGTCAAACTACATTGTCTTAACTTTTCCTAGCCTTCTTTTCTGTTGCTTCTAATCCTGGCTGGTGTTTGTTCCTTTGCCTTACACTTTTATTATTGGCTTGATTAGTGATTCTTTCCTTATCGTTTTCCCTACTGACCACCCTTGACTGTGTTACTGACTCCACTATTCATTCCTTAGCACTTGTGCCATTACAAGTACCTTTAGCAAAGTTTTTACCCCCAACCCAAAATGGCACTCAGTCTAGTTTTTACTGTTGAGATTCAAACAAACATATTTAAAATGGTCGCAACCACAACTAAAAGACTACATAGGAGACCCTCCAGAAATAAATTGTCTCCATGTAGACCGTTCTTTAATGGGAACCTGTCATCAGGGACCTCATTTTCATTAAAGACAGGTTGCAGAAGACCATCAAAGCCACATCTACCTTCTTGCTTTCTCCAGCATTTGCATTACAATATAATTGTACCTTGCACCCTGACAGAATCCTTTGTGTATACCCAGGGGTTGGGCTTTGTTTGGATGTCATTTCAAAAAACATGTGACTTTTCTGTGTTGCAGACTGCTCAGCTCTAAGCCCCCACTTTTGCTCCTGTAATTCTCCTTCCTCCGGCTCCTTCACAGAGCTCACAGCTGGTGAGCTGACATAAGTGGAGAAGGACACAAGGCTAGCAAGGGTGCAAAACCCTATCCAAGGAGTTGGGCCTACCTGTCTCCACTGTTGGGAGCATCATCCGGAGTGGAAGGCTTATGGAACTACTGTTAGCCTTCCACGCCCTGGACAGCCTTTGAAAGTTTCCTCCCGTGCCGAGGCCAGGCTTGTCCTAAGAGTCAAGGCTACCCAAGGACAACAAGGAAGGAGCTCCGGGAAGATCTCATGGCAGTGGGGACATTGGTTTCCGTCAATACCATAAGTAACGTACTCCACCGCAATGGTCTCCGTTCCTGACTAGACATATAAGGTACCTTTACTTTCAGCGTCATGTTAAGGCTTGTTTACAGTTTGTTTCATGATCATTGGAGCTCTGAGACAGACTGGTTCATGGTTCTCTGGTCTGATGAGACCAAGATCGGTTCTTTGGTACCAACACAACACGTGACGTTTGGAGACTGGATGGCACTGCATACGACCTGAAGAATACCATCCATAACGTCAATCATGGTGGTGGCAGGATCATGCTGTGGGGCTGCTTCTCACCAAGGGGCCTGCCATCTGGTCCGCATCCATGGGAAGATGATAGCACGGCCTACTTGGAGATTTTGGCCAAGAACCTCCGCTCCTCCATCAGATCTTAAGATGCGTCGTCATTTCATCTTCCAACAAGACAAACGACCCAAAGCACACAGCCAAGAAAACCAAGGCCTGGTTCAAGAGGGAAAAAATCAAGGTGTTGCAGTGGCCTAGTCATCTCCTGACGTTAACCCAATTGAAAACTTGTGGAAGGGCTCAAGACTAAAGTCCACATGAGACACCCAAAGAACCTAGATAACTTGGAGAAGATCTGCATGGAGGTGTGGGCCAAGATACTCCAGAGATCTGTGCCGGCCTGATCAGGTCTTATAAAGACGATTATTAGCTGTAATTTGCAAACAGGGTTATTCCACAAAATATTAAACCTAGGGGTTGAATAATAATTGACCCACACTTTTTGTTAAATTTATTAAAATATAACTAGCAACATAACTTTTGGTTTGTAAGATTTATGCATCTGTTAATAAATCCTGCTCTTGTTTGAAATTTTAAGGCTCTAACTTATTTGCTTCTTATCAAACCTGCTAAATCTCGCAGGGGTTGAATACTACTTGTAGGCACTGTATATTTTACCAAAATATGTGCCTGCATCAGCTCAGCTCCACTTATGTGCAGGTTAGTGTGGGTCAGAACGAACCATTTCCAAGTGGTAGGTTTCTCTTAAATCCTTTAAGTAAGGTATGGCCCTTTTCATGTAACTAATATCTGTCTTGGATGGGAGTTTTCGGAGCAGGCGATTTCTCGAGTGATGGTATGTCACTTAAGGAAAAAGTAATGATGTAAAGTAGATGGCGATTTTTCTCAGTATCCCAGCATGTATTAAGAATGTTCAATGATTCATAACTTTATTCCCTTTAATAGTTAATTACCAAATATATTAACACATATGTAATGTGCAGCATATTTCTATAATATGAAAATATGCTGCTGTTATTCGATCCTAACTCAAGACTATTTCTTAACAAAAAGCTACAGATTTGGATTATTAATTTGTTGTAAGAACAAGAACTGAATTTCCTTACTCTTATGGCTTTCTGAGTCCTTCTGTATAACGAGGAAGGCGATACATGGATAATTGCAGCAATAATGTTGGTCAGGAATGTGTGTAAAACAGGATTATAGTCGACCCACATTTGATTAAGCAATTAAGCCTCTGAAACCCTTATTCTAATGAATATTGACTAATTTGATTCGGTACAATGAAGACATTATTTATTTGGGGAAACATGCATTTTGTTTCAAATCATCATGAAATTATGTTTTTGCTAGGGGAAAATAGTTTGATCCATGTGCTTACAATTTTGGTCGATCAGATTTATTTTCCTCAAATTTATAGATGTGACAGGGTCAATCCAGTTGATTTGGGACGCAGAGTGAAAGCTGTAAAATCCAAGCCCACAAGAAAACATCACAAATGTGTTTTTTCACCATTTTCACTGCATTTGGAATTTTTTTCCCGCTTCCCGGTAAACGCCATGGAATATTAAATACCGTCACTATGAAGTGCAATTTGTTACGAAGAAAATAAGCCCAAACACAGCTCTTTATGTGGAAAAATAAAAAAGTTATAGATTTTTGAAGTTGGTGAGTGAAAAATGGAAGTGAAAAAACTAAAAAAGGCCAAGTCGTTAAGGGGTTAAAGAAGCTGTCCAGGTTTTAAATTATTTTCTAGAGTTGCATAAGTGATAAAAACAAAAAAGAAGCTTACCTTTCTTCATCGCTCCAGTCCAACCATGTGCCTCCCATCACCACCATTCTCTCTCTATTCATATGTGTGTGTGTATATATATCAGTGACTTCATGACCTGTATGGACAATTAATTTGAAGATGGAGGTGCAATACGATAGAGCTCCTGCAGATTAAACCAACTGTGGGGTCCCATGACCGTTAGATACCACTCTGATGAAATATAGTACTATACATGCAGAAAGGTAGGGTGACATGCCAGGTTTTGTCTTGTTCATCAGTGCATCCCACATGTCCCTCATTTTCCCCTAGCCTTATCTTGGATAATTAATGAACTCTCTGGAAAACTTCAAAGGCCATTTTTCCCATGCCTGCTGTAATCTTAAACAGTGGAAGGGTGCTCCTGCACATTGTAACAGCATGTGAAGCTACAGCACAGAGGGGCTCCAATAATGCCCCTTCTGGCTCATTAGCACAATTTTAAAAGTTGATTTTAGAAGGAAGGAGGCCACAGATAACAAATATAAGATGTTTTATATGGTGTCCCTATTTTACCATGGTTGATTTTGATGGTGGAGTTCCCGTATTATGATTCCAATGAAACAAGATGGAGGCCACAATATCAGATACCTTGGAATAAAAAAGAAGCCAATAACATAAATTATTGTTGCTTGTATTTAAAAAAACAAAGACATTCTGAAGTATATGTCTTTATCCAAGGTGTGAAGAGCGGTAGGTAAACAGTGCAATACAAATGATTAGAAAAAAATGTAAGCCATTAGGATGTTTTTTTTTAATGTTTTTTTACTTCGGTATTGAAAATGGTTTGCTTGCTTCATCTTCTCTTTCCAGTATTACAAAACAAGATTGTATATAATGTGCTTGTGTTTATACATATATGCATATATAAATACATAAAAATAGAAACACGCACATGAAGGAATATTATTCAGCAATTTTATTTCAATGTATGGGAAAATGTAGCATAGTTGTATACAATGTAACTAGACTTTTTCTAGAATGTTCTGAAAACTGGAATAAAAAAAAAAGAACCTTTTCACAAATATTTGTTGTCATGGTGATTTAATAGTGGGAGGTGGGGTAAAAAGAGCAATCAAGTAGCAATAAGAGCAGTGACACTTAAGATTTATTGGTTTACTTCTACATACTGCTGAAACCAGTCACCTCACGCAGCGTCAAACACATAGCGGTTGTCGATACTGACATGGAGCCAAGGCAGTAGGACGATAGCTCTTTCATACTTGTCAGGCTATGCTCTGATCCATCTGTGACACTTACTGAGAGAATACAAAACAAATCTCAGTAAATGAGGATACTATGAAGAGCCAGGATACATGCAATGCCCGGGGCTTCTCCAAGAGAACAGCAAAAGCAACACTGGACAAGGCCTTATGGAGAATTTGTCTGCCACACATAAAAAGGCTACGATGAAATGCTTCAGAAACCAGAAGACTAAGTGATCAGTGCAGCTCTGATTCAGAATGATGCCTTTATGATAAACATTCACGACAACTTGTGACCAAAGAGCTGTTACAACACTAATTGTCCATGAAAGCTGACCTGCAGCAAACCAGCAGAGTTCAGTTTCGATAGGCCTGGCTCAAGAATACAAACGTGATTACACATGACACAAGACATCCACGCATCAAAAATCTTTGAAAAAGTCTGACATGACTTTGCACATGAGGGGGGAAAAAAAGAAAACACAGAAAGCATTAGATTTTTTTCTCAACTGAGACTTAGATGGAGTAGAGTCACACAGATAAAATAATAACATCATCAGTTAAATTAAATAGAATATTATATATATATATATATATATATATACACATACATACAGGCAGTCCCTGGGTTATGTACAAGCTAGGCTGCATAGGTTTGTTCTTAACTTGAACTTGTAAGTAAGTGGAAACTGTATATTTAATAATTGTAGTTCCAGACAAATATTTTTTTGCCCCAATGACAATGGGAGTTTCAAAATGTTTGGCTGTAATGAGACCAAGGATTACATACATACATACACACATACCGTATATACTCAAGTTTAAGCCAAATTTTTCAGCACAACTCGGCTTATACACTCCTGCGCTTCCGCATGTCCTCTTCTCCCGGAAGCTCTTCTTCCCGTTTCCTGCTTATACAGACGAGCATGTGAAGCCAGTGGAAACAGGCAGTGAATGGGAGTTCCTGCATTATATAGATGAGGCCAAGATACGGCCCCATTTCATGGACTTCATGCTCCTGTGCAGAGCTGGTAGAGTCAAGTCTATGAACTCTGTCCATGCACACAGTGATGAAATGTGAGTGTGTGTGCAGGCAGAATGCATGGACACGTCTCTGCACACAACGTCACATATAAATACAAGAGTTAAGATTGGTGGAGGGCAAGTATAACCGTTTATTTTATTACTTGGGGATGCTACTACATAAGGCATTTTATTACTGTGGGAGGCTGCTGCATGGGGCATTTTACTAATGGGGGGGCTGCTGAATGGGGCATTTTATTACTGGGGGAGGCTGCTGCATGGGGCATTTTATTACTGGGGGAGGCTGCTGCATGGGGCATTTTACTAATGGGGGAGGCTGCTGCATGGGGCATTTTATTAATGGGGGAGGCTGCTGCATGGAGCATTTTACTACTGGGAGATGCTGCCTTGGCTTGTTAAGAGCCTCAGCTTATACTTGAGTATAGATGGTATATAATTTTCCCTTGAAATAAAAACATGCATAATTATCAGACAGTACATCACACAGGCTGCACAGTGCTCTCAGCCAATAGTTATGTATGTCACCAGGTGGGGAGAGGAGGTGACTTTCGCTGCTAGAGGCGTCCATGATTATAAACCGAGACCCCTGTGTGCACAGAGCACCAAAGACAATTAATATCTTTTTAAGAGTCTTTTATTGCAAGTATGCCCACAAGTCAATACTAAAAGATATGTTCCGCGATCCGGAAGAAGAAGCCGACGGGGAAGTATATTTAGTTTAAAAATACTACCAGATAAGTGGTAGTTTCCCTCTAAATTTTTCATCCATTTATGGGACTCCTATAGCGAATTGCAAGAGCCAACCTAATACACGGCCTTCTTTAGAGCTGGATTTAAGCTCTGCACTATTATTGTCTGCTCTGCATATAGTGCTTGGTTGCTGGGGTGGTATTTATTGCTGTAGTGGGGTTGTTGCATCTAGGGTACTGGTTAATGATGCAACCCCTTAAAGTTAAGTGGTATGACAACTTACGTCTTTGGACTAAAAACTGCTGTTCACCCCTGGCGTAAATCCTTAGATCAAAAATACAATAGACATTTAAAAGGAAATTTAAAGGATATGCCCACTCCTGACATTGTTTCTGGTCATTATATGACTTGTATTCTTTACTTTTTAGCAGCCCGGCTATCTGCAGCCTTTAATGTGAGTTTGTAGTACACTTTTGGGTGCTAGTAGGAGATTTGGCTCCAGTCCATCCCCCACAGTCAGACACATACTGTAAGTCAGCTTCTGTCTTGTTGTCTGAAAGAAGGAATTCACTGCAATTTCAGAGTGAAAGCAGATTGTTAGAAAAGATAGATACAGATGTACCACTGGTTAAGATTATTTAAAGTGTGCTAACTCATTTAGTTATCACATAAAATAGGCGGATCCCTGTATACCATTTACTGTACACTGCAGACTGAGTTGTCGCATCTTGTTAACAGGCTGAGCTAGTCATGTTAACCAGTGCTGCGTCTGTACTTAGAATCAATTGGTACCGGGTCTCTTGTGTATTACCTTATTAAATGTGTTTCAAAAGATTGTGAATAATTGTCCTTGTGTTGAAACAATTTGAGTTTTGTAGTGATACACTACCTGTTTTTGCAACTTCTAATTGTCTCTGTATAATGTATGGATTTTAAGTGTTTATAATAAAAGTTATCATTCATATAATAACCACCTGATTTTGGGCACTTTTTTAGATTTAATTTGAGGGAACTGTTCACCATGTTATGATGGGAAATTTATTATTCACCCATTATTCAAGAGAATGTACTTATTAAACTATATGACATCACAGCTACAATCAACTACAGCAACACATCCACAGAAAAAGAGAAGACATCTATTTCCAACATTCTAAAAAAGCTCATCTTAAAAGGAAGAGCAGTTTTGAGTGTACATAATAATGTTTTTTTCTGGTCATCCTATGGCTTTTGCCATATTATAAATTTCCCCTCTATGGATAGCTAATTCTGTGTATCCCCTTTTGAAAAGAAAAAACAGGACATTACCCCACATTGTGCTGCTCACTTTTTTCTTTCCATAATTATGGCATTTTTCTCTTCTAAGCTACTTGTCAGAAATTTTCATCATAAGCAGTCAAGTGGGCAGCATGCAATTATAAGCTGCCCTCACTTCCCATGATGCTTTGTGTTCTCTCATGAAGTAACTTATCAGCAAATTCAGTGAGATTCCAAGTAAATCCAATATGTTCTGCAATGTGTATACATATATAGTGACTAGCCTTTCATCTCATGGAATAAGTAGTAGAAACCAGCAGAGAAACAGTTGCATGAATTGTATAGCATGTGCATTGTGAGCACTACTGGCTGACAGCTCCCTTTCTGTTAAAATGCTGTCAGAGACTAGAGGTTGGTGGGAAGGTTGCTGCAGATGAGTCTACGGTACAGTGCAGAAAAAGACATAGGAAGTTAGGTAGAATCACAGACTGGTATAAATTGAGTGATAGAAAACAGGGTAGACATTCTACCTCACTATTCTTTGCAGCAGATGTTTGCATCCACAGATCTGCACATAAATAATACTCTCCTGCTAGCTACACACACCATCCCCCTCTCCTGCTAGCTACAGACAGATACTGCATCACTTTAATTTTCTACCTTACTCAGAATCAGCAGCTCCCCTATAATAGATAATATAGATGAGCACAAAATCCCTACATACACAAGTCTACCCTAGGCTGTTCACAGGGAGCTCCCAGAGGTTTTCTGGAGAAGTCAGAAAATTTTGTTTATGATCCAGCAAGAAGCTGTGAACAGAGTCAGATCAAATCCATAGTAGGACATCTAAACTACCATTATGTTTTAGAAACAGAAGTTCATGTAACAAAACCAACAGAATCACAGGAGAAACATACCAACTCCATGCAGAGGGTTTTTTTTTTTTATAAATCATCCAGGATGAGAAACATAAAAGTTTGCTTTCTTCCATAAACAGTGAAACACAGAGATGGATAATGGTTGAACAGCTCAAATCCCTGTGCAGCAAACATCACTTCATCTCCTTAAAGGAAACCTACCACTTACAAGTGGTAGGTTTAGACACATATACATGGCACCAGCTCAGGGTGAGCTGGTGCCAGAGCATATTTTTGTTAGGGAACAAAGCCCCTATCGCCGTTTTATAAGTTATATTAACTTATACTCGGCGCACCGCAATTGGGCACGGCGCACCATGCGCGTGCCGTGCCGGATTCTAACATGCTGGAGAGCCGGTGATGTCACACGAGCTTCCGGCACAGGCGCGCTGCGCAACTTAGCACGGGGAAACAGGCCGTGCTAAGTTGCGCAGGCGCGCGTGTGCCGGAGAGATCGGTGACGTCACCGGCTCTCCAGCACTTTAGAATCCGGCGCACGCACGGGCACGCGCATGGTGCGCCGTGCCCAAGTGCGGTGCGCCGAGTTATAAGTTAATATAACTTATAAAACGGCGATAGGGGCTTTGTTCCCCTAACAAAAATATGCTCTGGCACCAGCTCACCCTGAGCTGGTGCCATGTATATGTGTCTAAACCTACCACTTTTAAGTGGTAGGTTTCCTTTAAGTTTAGTATATATTAAATCCCCTAAACCAGTGGTGGCGAACCTATGGCACTGGTGACTCCAGGCATCTTCCTGCAGTCCCAGATAGCCCAGGACTTGCTGTGCACAGAGCTATATTAAAGTGAAAGCTCAACCTGGGACTATTTTCTGCTTTATTGGTGTCCTCAGGGTGCTGGTATCAATGAAAACTGTGACAGAGAAGGGAGTATAAATCACAAATTAAATGTCTGTGTTGGCACTTTGCAATAAATAAGTGGGTCTTTGTTGTAGTTTGGGCACTCTGTCTCTAAAAGGTTTGCCATCACTGCCCTAAACTAACCATCAACTACATACATACATACAAAAAAACAAGCAAAATAACCAATATTTTCTCAATGTTTGTTTTAAAAAATCCATTTCCAAGGCTGGATGCCTTTTCCAAAAGCTATCACATGTACTTATTTACACTTTTGTTGCAAACATAAATGACCCAAAGGCCTCAAAGTACAAGAGCTTCCAGATACTCAACCCTCTTGCAATGACTGCAAAAATCATCAAGCATTTGAAGCGAAAACATCTGGCACATGCATTAACCACTAAAAGAGCTATAAAATATACATAGAGTTTTCCAAATTGTTCTGAGCATCATATAACACACACCTTTTTATTGTTATTACATGCAGTCATCAGTACTCCACAGAGAAAGAAATGAGAATAAATTTGAGAAAGACCCACCACACCAACCTTCTTCCATATCCATTTTCCCTCAAACACTTGCCTGAAGGGACCACCGAAGTTGTGACAATGGCTTCCCTGTGAGAACAAGTTAGGGGGTGGTTTCTGTGAAATGCTGATAAAAATAATTCTATATGACTAGCGCAATGTTCTGCTGGCCTGCCGACTTTACATTTTGCTTTAGTTTACAGAGAAAAATGAGTGATTTATAGAGTGTGATAATGCATAGACAATAAACATTATACCTTACATAGCAAAATGTAGGGAAAAAAGCACCTGTCCTATGTAAAGGGATATTTAGGGTCTATGAGTTATTGCAGAAGTGCAAGTTAAACATGCTATACAAGAGCCAAATACTCAGTGCCATATAACATATAATATATTGCCTAAGAAAGTTGAAAGAAAACAAATACATGAGAACACAACATAAAGCATTACAGAGCATTAGAGCAATGGTCTTGGCATATGATTACAATTGTAATTCTAACATACAATAAATACGTAAAGTATAATCATTGTACAGTAATGTGAAGGGTTGGCAAGGCAAGTACTGGGAACCTTTAGTAAATTTTAGTATTAAAATAATGATGTCAATCGGTTTCATGTTAGACGATTAGGGGGTCAACACCTGAAAACCCCATTGCTGCTTCTACTTTTTATGTGTGTTACATTCATAGGTTGCTTGCAGAGGTCACATTAATGTCTATACAAGACAAAGGAGACTTTAAAACAGTCCAACATAGATAAATAAATACTGGACTTTTTTCCCCTCTACCTCTGTCCTGACTCCTTGTGGCTGCTACCAGAGCTTCAGCACATGCCCTTTAGTAACTCCGCTCCAGTAATATGACCTTCTATCAAGCTGCAGCTGTAAGAATGAACTGGCTGTAGCTCAAGGCCCCTATAGAAGGTCATGTGACCATAGTGAAGCTACTCGCTACCGGCTGAAGTTCAGGTCACATGACTGGCAGCAGCTGCTTTTCCAGTGTGTCCCCATGCCACAGGAGCACACAGTTCTGTTGGGAGGATCAGGCTGTCACAAAGTTAGCCTGATCCTGTACTGTGACAGGGGGCTGATAAAATCAGTCCCCTGTCACAGCACCCCAAAATACAGCGCTTATACTGAGGCAATGTGCATTTTCTCTGTATGTCTGCACATACAAATTAATAATAACAGTGATCTGTACAAAGGAACAGCAGGAAACACATATACAATGTGCTTCCTGCTAACTGGTGCCCAAGTTCAAAATATAATGAAAAAAGTTTTAACCCCCACCCCCACGGAAAAAAAAACAAAACAAAAAGAATCGTCATCAGCCATATAGGGAGCCGTATGGGGCAGAATCAGCCATAGTCTGGTCTGGGGTGGTTTGCAGCATCAACCTACCCTAGTCAGGTAGCTGCGTCAGCTATAGTCTGGTCGGCGACGTCAGCCATAGACTTGTATGGAAATGTTGAAGGCATCAGCCACAGTCTGGTCTGGGGAAGTTGCCAGTGCCAGCCATAGTCTGGTCAGGTCGTCAGCATCAGCCATAATCTGGTCCAGGAAGGCCCGCTTAGTCAGCTGGTTTCTGGTCGGCAGCATCAGCCATAGTCTGGGCTGGAGATATCAATGGCGCCATGGGCTGGTTTGGGAGAGTCGGTCCTAGTCTGGTCTGTAGAGGTTCGGCATCAGTCGTATTCTAGTCTGGGGGAGGACAATGGTGCCAACCATTGTCTGGTCTGGGTAAGTCAGTGGTGTCAGCTTTAGTCAGGTGGGGGGAGGTCAGTGGCGTCAGCCATAGTCTGGTCAGAGGAGGTCAGCGGTGTCAGCTGTAGTCAGGTTAGGGGAGGTCGGTGGCATCAGCCGTAGTCTGGTTAGGGGAGGTCGTGGCATCAGCCGTAGTCTGGTCAGAGGAGGTCAGCAGTATTCTGGTCTGTGGAGGTTGCAGCGTCATCCGTAGTCTAGTCTGGGGGAGAACAGCCGTGCCAGAACTAGTCTGGGAAAGTTGGTGGTGTCAGCAATAGTTTGCCCTGGCCTTAGTCATGGTCTGATCTTGGGGTCAATGGAGTTGGTCATTGTCTGATCTTTAGGTTTTCCTTTCTGAAGTTGTATAAAAAGGTTAGGCACTCCTTATTTCATGCATGATGTAAGAAATAAATTGGCTATTTATGCAAAGAAAGCTTCATACTCTTCCCCAGCTAAAAATACTCCTCAAAAATGGTAAGAGTAGCATAAAAATGTTAGTACAACCTCTGGTCACATGGCGGATTGTCAGCACAGCTTGAATACATGGCTGAGATACTTAACATGCTGTGGTCTCTTCATAGAGTTCTGCTACCAATTGTCTAGCCTAAACATAGGTCATCAATATGTATGATCTGGCAATCATGTTAAAGGCGGTTTTTCAGCCCCTTCAATTTACTAGTCATTTAGATTAGTCAATTTCTGTATCTCAAATGCCTCGCCTTGCATGTAGTCACATGACAGCGCACTTGGTGTCTATGTCCAGTTTGTGTCACATCATATACCTTGAACACATGGTTATCTCCCCTCACCTCTTCTTAATAGATAGGAAATAGGCTTAACTTTTACTTTAACTTAACATATACATTATTTTTATGCCTCTGGACAACTCATCATTTAATCCAGGGAGTGATTCCAACTTATCATTGTTTTAGAGAAATGTTATTTATGAAATCTTCCATACTGAAACAACTAAATCATAAAACCCTAAAAAAAAAATCACGTATTTTTGTATGGTTAGAATGGGTACTGTAAGGTGCGTTAGGACTGAATTGCAAAATTCACGATTCAGATGACCACGGCGATAGTTTAAATTTAGCTGAACATGTGAATATATTAGTTATATCTTAATGGTCCAGCAAGGAACTCAATACATAAATCAAAGCAAATATTGAACATTATTATGTCCAATCAATACCACTAAAGGACACAACTATGAAATTAAAACATACTGCAGCAAGATATTAAAAAAAACATCTCCCTCAAGACATCCAGATAGGAGAAGGAAGACGCCAATTCCTGCTTAACAACCAACCCGGCTCTTAGGACTGCATGCAACAAATAATAACCTGTCTTCATCTGTGGATGAAACATAACAGATTTTGAATAAAAGTGACAGAAATTTGCAGGAGAGAACCATTTGTCATTGTACAAGTTTACAGAAAGGATGGTGTTTCAGACAATCTCATATTGATTTGTAAGGTGATGCTATCTTTGCTTTGTGCAACTTTCAGACTATTGGAGCCATTAGAAACATACAGAACTGAAATCATTAAATAAAAATTACTCACATGGCCTTGTAAAATGAAAAATGTCAACGGGATAATTGAAAATGTTACCAAGGAAAAAATATCAGTTTACACCTCAGCAATATGTAACATAAGTGGAGAGGATGAAGAAAGGTACACGTTATGAACTTCTATACATACAAGCACGCTCAAAGCTCCGTAATGATTTTATCAGGTGTGTTTTAGGTGGGATCCATATTTGAAAACGAGAAAAAAAAATTCCAAAATCCCTTCATGATCACCAGACTGCTTAGACTCTGACTAATCCATAAAACGCAGGGAGCACCAGTTACAGATGCAACTTCATTGTGAACTCTTCAGTACAAAGTACAGGCAGTCCCCTACTTAAGGACACCCGACTTACAGACAACTCATAGTTACATACAGACCCCTCTGACCTCTGGGGAAGCTCTCTGAATGCTTTGATATAGTCCCAGACTGCAATAATCAGATGTAAGGTATCTGTAATGAAGCTTTAGTGATAATCCTTGGTCCCATTACAGCAAAAAATGTTTAAACTCCAGTTGTCACTGGGACCCAAATTTTTTTTGTCTGGATCTACAATTATAAAATATACAGTTTCGACTTACATACAAATTCAACTTAAGAACAAACCTCCAGACCCTATCTTGTACGTAACCCGGGGACTGCCTGTATCTACTGATCAGTGTTGTTGTTTCAAATGGGTTGAGTATCCAACAGTATCAGGTGCAAGAGATATGCCAAAGGGACCTGGTGATATCAGCTGAGGCCAAATACGATTGGGCACCTGTCAATTACAATGAGGCAAGATACTTAACAAAACTCTCTAAAATATCCAATGCCCTCCTTTTAATCTTTCTGCTCTGTGTTTGGGTGAACCAATACATGGGTGGGGACATTTTTAGACCACCGGAGCACATATATTAGTCAGGGAAGCTGGTGTCCATTTTACAGTAACTTAGTACATGCCCAGCCAACCTAACTTCACATTATGCATTTATTGTGAAGTAGAGGGTTGCTTATATGATTGTATAAAATATAAAGTAATAATATATTAATAATACAAGTAATATATCAGTAAATATATTATAGTTTTAAAAAATTGCTTTGCTTACATCTTTACCATCAAGCTAAATGGTCAATTAATTGAGTCCAAATGTCGGTTAAAAGAGCAGTTCCTGCATGCAACATACTATATAATAATATACTAGAATTATAATATTACTGTCACATTTACACAGTCTATAAACCTGCACGACATATCTATTTTTTACAAAGAGAGCTTCATCCAAAAACTTTAGATATCTATTAGTAGTACTGTCTATGCTTATTTCCTTGGTGTTTCCAACAAGATGTATGATGAGTTACACTGCCTAACCTTTGGACATGCACAATAGTTGCAATACACTTCACACTGTTCTCCCATCTGACATCTGTCTTTCCCATCTTGTAAAGGATTTACTAAAGAAAGGTTACAAACTGGCCTGTAGACAAAAGCAGTGGTAGGGAAGTTGTTATCCCTCAGGATGATGCACAGGTTAAGACATTGCTGGAAGTACTATTCTATTCTGCTGGTTTTGAGCCAAACAAGCTGGAAAAATTGTTTAGGCCACATCACTATTCACTTTCCATTGCTCTTTTCAATGTGCTTATTATTACTTATAAATAACCGAAATATGGCGGATCAGAAGACATAACAGAAGCATGGCGGAGCATACCAGCATGTGGTATCAGGAAATATTCATGACGAATCATGGCGGAGCTAACAAGCATGGCGGTTCAGAAGACATAACTAGATGCTGGGCTGGACTACTTAACACGAAGGCATGGCTGATCAGAAGACTATACAGAAGCATGGCGGAGAATAACACGCATGGCGGATCAGAAGACATAACAGAAGCATGGCGGAGCATAACAAGCATGGGCGGATCAGAAGACATAACAGAAGCATGGCGGAGCATAACAAGCATGGCGGATCAGAACATAACAGAAGCATGGCGGAGCATAACAAGCATGGCGGATCAGAAGACATAACAGAAGCATGGCGGAGCAAAACAAGCATGGCGGATCCAGAAGACATAAACAGAAGCATTGCGGAGCAAAACAAGCATGGTGATCAAGAAGACCTAACATGACTACTGCGAGATCTCCTCGTAGTGTTAGTCCCTTTCAATCTATTAAGTCCGTGGGGTGGGGCGGGTTGGAGCGGATAAGCAGGAAGGTCTTTGGGGGGGTGGGGTGATGCTACGACATAACATAACATTTTCGTTCCGGGCGGGGGGGGACAATCATGTTCTGCTCTTAAACATAACAGAAGCATGTCGAGCAAACAAGCATGGTTACGTAAGACATAATGTAATCAATTGTTGATTCATAACGGAAACATAGCATTAACATTGCCAAACAATGCTGTTTACGTCACAATTCACTTAACATTTATTTTCTCTGTAAGTGAAACAGAACAACAGAAAGTAATAATGGTGATGTGAACTTGTCAGCAACAAAGAAATGTTGATGATGCCTCAATTTAAAATGAAGAGCCCCTTTCATACAAAAGCAATAACAAAAAGGACCTCTGTCTATGTCCCAATCACCAAACCAGGATAAAAAACGTCACACAGTGCCATCTTCTACTGAAGAGAAGTAGGGAAAAATGTTGTAAAAAATGATAATGGAATACTTAACAAGAACAACGTCGCAATAAGACCCATAACAATTCTGCTAAAGGTGACAGTATATGTATATATAGTATACAGTATATATAGTACAAGTACAATTTCTAACTAGTACAATTTCAAAAAGAGTGATACATTGTATTGGACAACGGAAATGTTTGATCTTACATAAATTCAATAAAACAGTCCACTTTTCTACGTACAATTTTTAACCGGTTTAATGTAAATAAAATTAACATATTTATCTTTTTGTTTGAGCTTATGTTGCTCGCTATCAACCAGAAATGTCTGATAAGGCCCTTGATGAATGGTACCAGAGGAGGGATAAGTAAAGAGCCCTTGCTTTGGAGTACAACAGTTAAGAGGTAGCGCACCATTAGGGTCCAATAACATCAATGTTTTCCCTCTCTCTGAGAAGTCAGAGGAGTAAGGTTCAGCAGTGCTGAATGTTTTATATAATATAATTTTTTATATAATATATTACCACCAGGATGAAGGATAGTAAGCCAGGCACACTGACATACACAAAACAAACTTTGTTTACAAAAAACAAGGGTATAGAAAGCTTAAAGAAGAGCAGATACTGCCAGAGGGGGAACACACAAGTATGTTAGTGTGCTTGGTTGACAATCCTTCATCCTGGTGGTAGATGTCCTTAAATAAGGTTTGTAAGAGGCTTATATCAACTTATTGTAAAAAAAAATAAAAAAATAAAAAATTATCAAACTTCATTCATGCCAACAGAATCATAAGGCCAGAGGCACAAGAATGTGGTCAAGGATGGGGCTCAGAGCATCATAGCAATATATTATTTAAAAAAATACCACCTTCTAGGTACAATAGAAGCCCTGAACCTTACTCATCTGACTTCGCCTCAGAGAGAGGGTGTACTCATTTAATCTATAGAAAACAGTGGTGTTATTGGACCCTAATGGTGTGCTGCCTCTTAACTGTTGTACTCCAAATCAACCTATGATTATATTACATTAAATTATGTTAAAAAAATTCTAAAAAAAAAAAATGATACTAATATATAATGGGTTATTGGTGGATACTCTTATGGTCTCCATTGCGAGAGTTTATGATGTGTATGGCAAGGCAGTCGGGAGCTCTCCTGCCACTTTAATTGCTGTGTAAAACCAACCTTTTCCAGCTGTAAGCGAGAAAAAAATTTGGAAAAAAATAAAGTTGTCCCTAGCTGTAAATAATACATTTCAAGGCATTTCATTTAACTTTTACATTTACAAAAAACAAATAAGGAAATTTAACTTGTACAAATTGTATAAACTATGTGTTAAAATGTCACCTTTAAAGGTTATTTTTTTTTACTGTTTACTGTTACTGTAAAATCATAATTTTCAATAGGTATGTTTTTTTTGCATGATTTCACACTGCAAAGCCCAAGAAGCTAAAGGGCTGCCTAAGTCTATGGATCTAAATAAATAAAAGCTGACATGGCTTGCATAACCAATAGCAGGATCCAATCCTTTTTAATGTGGTGTCATATTTTTGACATTAAAAAAATAAAAACTAGTCCAGAAAAGAAAAAGCATTCATAAAAACTAATAAATAACAAGGACATGACAAGAAGGGTCCTAAGGGGAAAGGAAATTTAAATCTAGTTAAGCAAAATGCTGGGAGCATTGATATTGCAGTTAAGAGAGCAAAACTTTGGATAAAAAATAGAATTACGCTATTGTTAAAATATATCTGATACAACCTATCCCTTATCAGATTTATATATTTAGTTATTTATCACAAAAAAAAATATGTTTATACATGTATATTATACATACATGGCTTTATTATTGCTCCTACTCCAAGTTCTGCACCAGCCCTAGCAAATAAGGGAAGATGCCATCCATACATATCAGCTAGGCTTCCCCTATGCTCCCGAGGTCATCACTGCAGCATAGCAATTGGCACTTTGAAGGATACCACCAGGCTAGCATCACACAACTGTGATTGGTACATGAATCAGTCTGGT
Organism: Engystomops pustulosus; assembly: GCA_019512145.1. Classification (NCBI taxonomy): domain Eukaryota; kingdom Metazoa; phylum Chordata; class Amphibia; order Anura; family Leptodactylidae; genus Engystomops; species Engystomops pustulosus. The sequence goes on along the minus strand of CM033645.1, from coordinate 66,703,741 downwards.
GCTGCCCTTTTGGTGCTGCCCTTTTGAAGAAGGGACTCCCTATATTATCTTTCACTATGATGCACAGGGCAGATTTGTCAAGTGCTTACACTGCATGCACCAGTGATAGTTTTTGGACCCATAGATATATGTTTGATCTATAAATTTCTACTGGAGGCACTTGCACACAAAGTATGGAATACATAATATTACATTTCAATCGTATTAGTGATTCTTCACGGTCAAGGCAACCATCTTTACAGCATTAGATTCAAATCTCAGAAATCGGTTAGAGAGGCATCGCAGCAAAAATAATTAATCATCTATCCACTAGTTGAGGAAAAGTGTCCGAGGCTTGGTGGTCTCGAACTGAGCTTAAAACGAGGAACACTGTTAGCTAGCTGCACTACAACCCAAATAAGCATGCTGCCACACCATACAAACTCTACTGTAGTTAAAAGGGGTATTCCAGGAATCAGCATAATGAATGGAATCCTTAATGGAATGGAAATGGGTCCTTAAAATATAAGCTAATATGTAATTAGTTGTCATTTAAAATTTTGCTCCCCTTAGCAGAAAAATGCTGCAGACATACACTCTAATGAAGAATTAACATGCTACTGGCTGCTGGTCACATGTCTACATCACATATCCTGCACTTGCCTGGGCAGGTCATGTGGTCACCACCAACTTTGGCTGTAGTCGGTTGGTTGCAGTGCATCCAATATGGTTAGTGTTGTGGTGAGACGTCATCTCAGTGAGGTGTTGGCAGTTACACATCATTACTATGGTAACAGAGCAAGAAAGTCTGTTACAGCATCTCTTGGCGCAGAACAGAGGAGGAGTTATTGAGAACTAAAGGGTCATGGAAATTGTGGTTTTCAGAAGCAGCCATCTTGGTGGTCATAAAATTTTGTGAATCATAACATTCAAGCTCCATTTTGTGTATAATGACATTGAGTTTTGTTATATTCGATTATTTATAGCATTATGGGTTTTTGTATCAGACATTCATATTCCCGGAAAACCCCTTTAAGGAAGCAAACAAACAAGAGCTGTTTCTGGATCTCACATGCTTGATCACCACGCGCACTCATGCAACATCATGCATATTTGTCATCCCCATGGATATTTGGGAGAAAGGGTTAGGTACACTATATAAACAGTAGGGGTCCCATTGTGGAATGATTAATCTACAGTCTATTGTGCTGTTTACAGACACAATTGTAGTGATATATATTTTGGGATTTTGTTATCCAATGCAGCATAATAAGAATATAACTAATACACTTGACTCAAGAATGGTATAGGCTTAGAGGGTGCCATCTTTTATCTATATTGATATAATTTAGCAGTTCATAAAGCTGCGTAGGCAAAATCCTTGGTTTAATCTCAAACAAAAATAAAATCCCCTGTGGTTTAACCCTGGCACAAACTTATACACTATAGGAAGTCCTAGCAGGGCATCTAGTAAACTGCATAGTAAGAATATCCAAAAAATATTAATTTTCACACAAAAGTGCTGATGTGGATTCTTCTCTGTTTATTAAATACGGAGGGAAAAATGCATATAATGTTCCAAGTTTTAGAAAAGAGACTACTTTGATAACCCTGGCGATTGTACAGAAATATAGCACAAGACCCTTTTTGACAAATGGAGTTAAAATGTTGTGGAATGATAAAAGAGCAATCACTCACGAGAAAAATAGAACTGAAAAAGTCAAAGTATGCAAAGAGCAAATAAGGAGAGAACAAAATGACAGTTATCTGCTAAATTCATAAATGTGTCTTTTGTAGGAGCCTAATGATCATATTTTATACTGTCACTTTACATTTAATTGCTCACTCTGGAGCTTTTCTTCACAGAAGCCATCAGTACCCCACAGAGCCAGATGCTGAATCTCAAAAATAGAAGAAAATAGTGTGACCATAGACTTTTTGTAATATTACACTACTGAGCAGCGGTGTATGACAAGTTAATTTTTACAATTACTCTTTTTTTGAAGGAATAACTAAAACGGCAGGTCATCACTGCTCCGTATCATTAAAAGGCTGCTAGATAATATATATCATGGAATATTCACAATTACCTTGTTTCTAACTTTGACAAAGGAACGCCAGGGGCATCAAAATGATTGCACAAAAAATCCAGACAAGCTGAAAAGACGCGTTTTTATAGAAAGAGAGGTGGCATTAGATTTGCATCCAGGTTCTGTATACTCATTTCATATGCAGACAAGAGTATTTACACTACAAATAAAATGTTGTCGCTGTTTATATCTTCAGCACAACATTTGCCAAGTATTGGGAGGATCACCATGTACACCAAAACTTTATGAAAGGAGGGACATGAGACAGAAATCACTATTACTCTGACATGCCCATTGCTGGATTAGGCAAACATCTAAAACATAGTAGGAAAAGTTCATATCAGTGTCAGAAAATGGGGTTAATTTAACATGTCTTGGTCGTTAGTTTTGCAAACCACTTTTTCCAAAAGTTGGTGTGGTGGCTAGGGGAGTGGGGAAGATGCGGACATGAATGCCCCAACTCACCCTATTCACTATAGCCACCAACAAAATCGGGGGACACTAACTGAAATCTCTGCCAACTGTGACCCTGTAGGGATTGTTTTCCGATGCTCGCATTCAGCTCCAGATTTACAATGCTGCCACAGCCTCATAGCAAGTCCAGCGTGCAGTCCACTGGTGGGGACAAAATTAAGACTGGGGCATTGGGCGCAGTCTTAATACATTCTTTCCCAATTGTCATAAAAACTGTGCATTATGTGATGGAACCCACATGGCCTAGGTTAAAAGCAATTGGTGAACCTAATAGGCTTGCTTTTGTCTAGGGTGGCTTCATTTTCTCTTCAGCATTGGTATAGAAACGGATGCCAGAATCCCAGGTATTGCACATTATGCATACCAAGACAAAGTCTATTTATATTACTGCAAAATTGGTTCTCCAGCATGGCTAAAAATATTCCTCAAAAATACTAAGAGGAGTATTTTTACCATGTCTGAAAAAAAGGTATGTGACCACTGTTCTCATGAGACCCATCAGAAAGGAATTGTCAAATAAAATCTTGACAAAATATGCTATTCTTATTAAGTAGAGTGAAAATAAACCCCACAAAATCAGGAGACTAACATAAAGAAGAGTAACTGAATGAGTACTACTACAGAAGAAATAGGTGATTCTAGAGGAGAGAAAAAAACACAGAGAAATAGCTATAAAACGCACACAAAATGACAAACTCAAAACCATTTCATTTATAAAGCTGATGGACAATTTGTATTTTGAGAGCCACTAGCCAAAAGTCATAAAATGTAATTTTAAGCATTAAGTTCCAGTTCAAGAGAGCTAAATGGCTTTAGTAGATTGCCTTTTTATATTATGTTAATGCAATTTATGCAAATAGAAATGGAACATAGTATTTATAATTTGAACTTAAGGAGTAATGAAAAAAGGATAAAAAAAAAGTTTTGTAAAGTCAATTAATTTCATTTCTTTCCTGGACATTTATCTCAGAGCACTCAGACTATTCAAAGCTGCTATACCTACTTCTAAACAATACCTTCTAGAGGTATTCAGAGGCATTTCCAGTGTAAGTCGGTTACATCCAACTGCCACGTCCTTTATGGGAAGGTTATCCCACAAAGTGTGTGGTGGCCCAGTGCTTGACTTGGAAAACACTTTTGCTACACCAGAATTATCACTGTGATGATAAATTATGGTGCAGTGTAAAACTGTTGGTCCCTAATTTAGACCTAATTATGATTGTTCTAAACTGTGAGCCAAAAATTTTGAGACTATTTCCTGTTGGCCACGACTATTTTCTGAAGGCCACACCCCTTAGTTGGACAAATCAGAAAATTGCAAAAAAAAAAAAGTCTAAAAAGCCTTAATAAATGTGGCCTTTTATAAAGTTTTTGCCACAAAACCACCAGAAGTCTGCCATTGTGGCCATGCAAGAAAAGCGAAATAGAGTCTTTAAGAGATCCAAAGCCAAAACTACTCAATCTTAGCCAAGGAGTCATTAGTAGCAATATGCAAGTAATATGTGGTACAACAACCACCTTGATGTCTAACTAAATCCTGTTTAAATTATACAAAGTCTGTCAGATGAAGAAATAGAAATTGCTGTAGCTTTCTCCTTGAATTTTATGGGAGTCACAGAAACATGTACATTTGGCCTTTCCATGTATTCTCCTTTAGAATCTACTAGCCATCCATCTAATTGAGTGGCAAAAGGGGGGGGGGGACATATGTCTGAAGCTAAACATTTATTATAAAAGTACATTATTATGCCCATCTAACACACATTGGATGTTGCAATTTTATGTGGATTGTCCACTAAATGCCTTAGGGCAGTGGTGACTAACCTGTGACCCCTCTCTGTGGGCACTCAAACTATTACCCCAGCAAAGAGTTCACAAGACAAAATTCAAGGCATACCGGTACAGTTCAATACAGCCCAGGCTATGCCACGCTCAGCACTATTTTGCAGTAATACATCCTTGGCTGCCTGGGGCTACAGAAGAAGTGTGAAGGAGTGGAGAAAGCTGAATTATAATTGAAGCCCCTTCTACAGGCCCCACAATTATACCTATTCAGGAGACTCTGGAGAGAAGCTACAATGATACACTGAATTTATCCACGTTCACTGTATTGGTGTCCTAAGGATGCCAATACAATTAAAAGCTGCAAAAGAGCAAGGAACAATAAGATAAATTGACAGTTTGGAACTTTGCAATAAATAAATGGTTTTTGGTTGTAGTATGGGCACTCAGTCTCTAAAAAGTTCTCAATCACTGCCTTAGGGTTACTCTGCAGATGGCTACAGCATTTATATTGCTATTATTTAGAATAAACTCTATTCTTTGAATGAAGTGTCAATAAATTAGTTTCTGCCCTTATTTGGAAAGGAAACAGATGAGAACACTATTCTGGGGACACTGCATGCAAATAGCTAAGATTCAATATTGCAGATCCATATTTGGAATGTTCACTGCAAATAAGCGATTCTCATATTTAATCATCTGGTATGGACTACAGCTACTACACAGTCTGAATATTATATTCTATAGTTCTACAGGGACACAGGAGTATACTGTGTACCTCTACACAACAAAAGAGGCCAGAGAAAATCCTACAAGGACACTAATTAGCATATGGTCACTGACCCTTGCTGAGGTAATGTGACTGACACTATGCCAGTGCACATTAGGTTTACAATTTGTGTACATCTTCATGGTGATACAGAAAACAGCCAATCATTTATTCCACCTGAATTAGCACATATAGAAATCTCATCCAATCAAGGTGCAAGCTCCATTTCTGTCATCCATACTGGAAGGCAGCGGGACAAGTGAGCAGGGTGTAAGAGACAACTAACGTTTCTGATGTGAACCTGCCACTACACTCCAGCAGGTCCCCTTTAGCCCTGACTGTGACCAGCTCTACCTTTCAGATCTTATCAATGAAGTGCAGAAGAAAAAGGTCATTGTGCGGGAAGCTGATTGGCTGTGGGACTTTGATTCTTTACAAGCTCTGGAAGTACACCTGCAGCGACATTATCTGCTTATGGCTTACAGCATGCTTACTGTTACAGGGAAAAGTCAAGTGCTGCTTCAAAGCATGGAAGTAGAGAGTACGTTATCCTAAAGGAGAGCTGTCTACCCCATTTAAGAAAAGCTGTTATAAATCTGGCAACTTTGCAGCTTCACGTCCCCTTCTTTTTTTATTCATATATTTATATATATAATGTCTTTTGGAGTTTTCTTTAAAACTCACATTTTTTTAAGGTTCTAAACATATAATCATCAAATGACATCTAATTTGGCAAGGAGTGGGCTCAAAATAGGAAAATATGCAAAAATGTGAATTCAAATTTCCAAAGATGGAGCTAGGCCATGTCCTACAACAACACAGACAGCTTCTCTTAGCTTACCTCTGAACTGCTTTGTGACCAAGGGTCATTAGTAATGGAATGTCCAGGTCAATTTTTGCAGTTCTGTTCTGCGCTTCTTTAACAGCTTGAACTAACACATTTTTTTCATTACTTGATAAGATTGTTTTATTAATCACATGTTTCTTTGTATAATTTGCAGACACATGACTAAATATCCCCCAAAATGTTTTTCCATTAATGTTTTTATTTAATAGGAAGTACAATGGAATAATCCTTTACCAAAATATGTTTAACCCCTTCATGTCACAGCATTTTGTCGTCAATTTTTTGCTCCCCACATTCAAAAATCTATAATTTTACATTTTTTCTGTGTACACAGCTGTGTGAGGGTTCATTTCCTGCATAACAAATTTTACTTCTCAGTGACGTTATTTATTAGCCCATGGGGTGTACTAGAAAGTTGGAAAAATAATTCCAAATGTGGTGAAATTGGCTCAATTTTTAGAACTTTCACTGAGCGCTCCAAATTATACATCTTCTTTATTCTTTGGTTCGGTGCAATTAAGTTTATAATTTTTAAGTTTAAATTTATATAGGTTTGTGTTTTAATACATTTTCAAAAATTAAAACAATATGATTTTTTTTATTTTGCCCTCTTTCGGGGCTAATAACGCCAGAACTACACCCACTCCCTCCAGATACTAATGTAAATTGATCTGCTTTGGTAATGTATTGTTGAATATTGTGTTATTTATTATAAGTTATATTAGCACTAATGGGCTGTATTTTATGAGATTATATCTGCCATTAACAAGAAGGGTGCTCGAGGATTTAACCCTCTGTGAGACTAGTATTGTGTCCATGAGGGTCAGATGATGTACAATTAGATGTCTGATATTGACCCCCATTTTTAATTGTTTTCAGGAATTGTTTGTTGGAAATCTAAATAAAAATTTATGATGATTTATAGCTCGCCAGTACAGTTTTCTTTTTGCTTATTTTCTTTGATCGGCTGTATGGAATCTGGGCAAATGGTTTAGCAGAGTCTATTTAGTGGTGCTGTCCTCATTGCTAATAGATTGTGAGATGTATGAGATATATTTTTGCGAGATGAGATGTTGTTTTTTACATTAATCTTTTGATTAAATTTTGACCTTTTTTATCTGTTGTAAAATGGTGTGATAGTTTTGTACATTTGGGCGATATTTTCTTTTATGAGTTCGCTGCTGGGAATAAGGGTTTTCATATTTTGATTGGGCATTTTGGAACGCAGCAATTCGCAACATGTTTGTGATTTTTACTGTTATGTGTAGTTTAATATCAGTTCTTGGGAAAGGCAGGGGCGATTTGAATTTTTAGGGTTTTTAACCCCTTAACGCTCTGCGCCGTAGCTCTACGGCGCAGAGGTATAAGTGGGGTATAAAGAGGGCTCACGGGCTGAGACCTCTTCATACAGAGTTGGGGGTTGTTGCATATTGCAGCAAACCCCCACCGCTAATAACCGCGGTCGGTGCTTGCACCGATCACGGCTATTAACCCTTTCAACGCCGCCGGCAAAGTCGCCGGCGGCGTTTAAAAGACGGCGGCGCGATCGGTTGCCATGGTAGCCTCGTTTGACCCGAGACTATCTGGCATCTGCAGATTCGTTACAATGAGCCAGTGGCTCATTGAAATGAATGTGCTGCAAAAATGCCATATATTGCAATACAGAAGTATTGCAGTATATGGTAGGAGCGATCTGACTATCTAGGGTTAAGTACCCTAGATGGTCTAAAAAATAGTGAAAAAAAAAAAAAAAAAAGTTTAAAAATATAAAAAATTTATAATATTAAAAGTTCAAATCACCCCCCTTTCCCTAGAACGGATATAAACATAATAAACAGTAAAATCACAAACATATTAGGTATCGCCGCGTCCCAAAATGCCCGATCTATCAAATAAAAAACGGTTACGGGCGGCGGTGACCTCCGAGGCGGGAAATGGCGCCCAATGTCCAAAATGCACTTTTACACCTTTTTGCATAACATAAAAAATGAAATAAAAATGATCAAAATGTCGCACAGACTCAAATGGTTACAATGAAAACATCGCCTCATTTCTCAAAAATGACCCCTCACACATCTTCTGTGCGCCAAAGTATGAAAAAGTGATTAGCGTCAGAAGATGGCAAAAACTTTTTTTCTTTTTTGTACACATTCGTTTATTTTGAAAATGTATTAAAACACAATAAAACCTATATAAATTTGGTATCACCGCAATCGCACCAAACCAAAGAATAAAGTAGGCGTGTTATTTGGAGCGAAGAGTGAAAGTCTTAAAAACTGAGCCCACAAGAACGTGACGCACGTGCGTTTTTTTTTTCATTTTTCACATTTTGGAATTTTTTTTCAGCTTCGCAGTACACGGCATGTTAAAATAAATAACATTACGGGAAAGTAAAATTTGTTACGCACAAACTAAGCCCTCACACAGGTCTGTACACGTAAAAATGAAAAAGTTATGGATTTTTGAAGTTGGAGAGCGAGAAATGAGCCGAAAAACCCTGCGTCCTTAAGGGGTTAAAAAAAATTTTATACTGTATTTTACACAGAATTCATTAAAATTCACCACTGGTTAAAGTATGTATGCTTTAAATCTGTCACCCTTCAACATGTTTAGCTACAAATGCAGAGGGTGTAGGTAGTTCTGTAAACTTGTACTTCTGTAAACCCAAATCAGCCCGTGTCTGCTTACAGGTGCCACTATTAACAGTATGGTTCAAAATTGGTAAATATTTGATCCCAGGCCAATTTTGCAAGTTTCCCCACCTACATTTCATGAAATAAGTATCTGATACCATAGAAGAACAGAATGCAATATTTGGTACAGAAACAAATTACAGAGGTCAGAAGTTTCCTGCATTTTTTGACCAAATTTGCACACACGGCAGCTAGGATTTTGGCACAGTCCTCCATACAGATTTTCTCCAGATCTTTTAGGTTTCGATGTGGTCGCTGGACAACATTGAGTTTCAGCTCTCTCAAAGATTTCTGATTGGCTTCAGTTCTGGAGACTGTCTAGACCACGCCAGGACCTTGAAATGCTTTATATGGAGTTGCTCAATAGTTGCGCTGGCAGTGAATGCTCTTACTAAGAGGAGGAGGTTTTTGACCCAAATCCTGCGATACATGACCCCACCCATCCTCCCTTCACTATGGTGCAGTTATCCTATCCCCTTTGCAGGGGACTTTGTCCCCAAAGTATGACATTTTCACCCTCATGCTTTACATTTGGGACACTATTCTAAGGGTTATATTCATCTTTCTTCTTCCTCCAAACTTTTTCCTCCTTTGAGACTGTGTCATTGACCAAGATTTATCTTTTCGGAAACATAACATTTATTTTTTTTGGTTGACAGAGATGGTTTATGGCTAATTTTTTACGTGTTGAGTTGTCCTTTTCATTGGTACCGCTTTGGAGCACAACTTTTTTTGAAACATTTTTGTGAAGGTATTTTATGAAAAATATAAATTTTTGGCAAATTTTTCAGGCTTTTTTCACAGCGTTCACCAATTGGTTCCAATAATGTCACTAATTTATTGTACAGATTGTTACGGACACATCGATACCAAATATGTGGGTTTTTTCATGTTTTTGTGTTTTTTGTAATTTATTAGGTATGAAAAGTGAATGTTGGTGTTTAGGGGACATTAAGTTTTAGCTTAGTGCTTTAAACTATTTTTATTTTTTTTTTACTTTTACAGGTTGTCGAAAACAAGCAATGTTCTTGTTCCAGCACTTATTCCAATAACACAGTGTAATACAGATGCTCATGCTCAGTGTGTTACAGCTGGGTCCTGCTCGGAGGCAGGGACCCCGCCCCCGGAAAGGATCGGCCATCGGAGCCACTGACCCCGCCCCCGCCAGTAAGCACCGCGTGGGGGTCCAAATCGGTATACATGGCCCTTACAGTCAGTGTGACTGCGGCGTTTAAGGGGTTACCGCTCGTGATCGGAGAAATCTCCAATCACGGGTGTTAGCGGTGGTGTCGGCTATAATATACAGTTAACATCCCCAGTCGACATAGCAAGTCCTTGCTGCCCATAACGTAGTACTATGTCCAATGTCGGAAAGGGGTTAAATATTATGTTCAATGTACTTGGAAGCTAGAAAAAAAATTGCCAATATGGTGTAATTGTTTATCCACTTTCATGTTCTGATCCAAAGGACAAATCATCCCCTTTAGTATGGCAAAGGAAATAATAAATTTATAAAGTTTTAAAATGGTGCCATACACATAACTCATAGTGGCTCAATATGGTGCCAGAGTAGGATACCACTTCTTATCATATTTAACAAGTAACTTGGCACTCAGATGCAGTACATGGTTCTTTTATTTGCAGTTGTGCGTTCTATAATAAGTTAGGTGTGATGTTGCGGTCTAGAAAACAAAGTTTTATTATGTCTTCACACCTTTAAAAGTGTTTTATTCTTTAAAGGTGTTAACAGTATGGGATAATTATTTTCATACTTTTGACAGAGCCGCCACTTTTCTGATATGGGGATGCTTAATTTGTTTATTCATTTATAGGAAAGTCTAGGGAAATGGGGGGCTTCACATTTGTTTTACTTTGTGAAACACTTTTGGGTGTTATCTAAGTGATTCCCTTAATTTCACAATGTCACCTACCTAGGTAAGGTAAGCAGGACAGATAACAAGTACTTAACAAGGTCACAGGTCAAGAAGGCAGATCTAAACTGTGTGTGAACAAGATGGAAATTAACATAAGTGATGTTTGCATCTCAAACTATTACAGAATATACAGAAACAGGTACAAAAGTACAGACAGTCCCCAACTTAAAGGGAACCTGTCACCAGGAGACCCATTTTAGCACTTCCCCAGTCCCCACAGAGCATAGTACATACACTGCCAATGTGTTTTTGTATAAAAAATAGGTTTTACAGAAAAAAGATCTGTTATATTGTACCTTTCATTAGCATCTGCTGTGTGACTAGGCAGTTGCCAATTGGGAGGGGCTGGAAAGGAGCAGTTCCCCCCACCCTTGGGAAACATGTGACCTTTTCAAATATATGAATAACTCCAAACACTCGGGATTGGCTGTAGAGGAGCAGGGGGCGTCGCTAAGCCCAGTGATGGGTGTTTTCATATATTTGAAAAGGTCACATGGAGAAGCTGTTCTCCAAGGGTGGGAAGAACTGCTCCTTTCCAGCCCCTCCCATTTGGTAACTGCCTAGTCACACAGCAGATGCTAATGAAAGGTACAATATAACATATCTTTTTTTCTGTAAAACCAATTTTTAATACAAAAACACTTTGGCAGTGTATGTACTATGCTCTGTGGGGACTAGGGAAGTGCTAAAAATGGGTCTCCTGGTGACAGGTTCCCTTTAAGAACACCCGACTTACAGACGACCCCTACTTACATAAGTACCACTCTGCCCATTGTGACATCTGGTAAAGCTTTTTGGATGCTGAAAAGTGACCTTACTTTAGTCTTGGGCTGCATGCTTATCTGTAAGGTTTCCGCAAAGAAGCTTTATTGTTAATAAATACTCCCATGTCAACCCAAAAATTTTTGTCACAGGTCCCAAAATTAATTTGGCTGGAGTTACACATACAATACCTGTTCTGACTTAAATACAAATTCAACCTAAGAACTAACCTAAAGAACCTATCCTGTACGTAACCCAGGGACTGACTGTAAACAAGTACAATAATGGACTGTAGCAGCTCATTAAAAATGGTCAATAAATGCACAGATAAACTTAACAGATAAACAAGAAACATCATTTATACATTTAATTGTCTACATTCACAAGATAAACCATAAGGACTATACTTAATCAGCATAGAAAAACAGATTTTTCATCATAATTACATTAATTACTATAATTGAAGGAATCTTTGCTCATTGCTTCAAAAATGATGAAATATCATCAGTAAGCCTCATGAACACTTCCAATGAGTACGCTCACATTGCAATTTCACAAATAACCCTCACATTCCATAAATGATGGCAAGTAATTTTACTCATACTCGAAGAGTCATGGGGTTTTTTTTGTAAAACCTAGAAATTCTTAACTTTGTAAACAAGTTTCAAAAGATTTGAAACCCAGATAAAGAAAAGAAGATTTTGTTTTGTGTTTAGAATTTGCGGTGTTCTAAATCTTGGCAAGACGCACACGTAGACAAGGTATACTGATCATCATGAATGCAGCAATGTGATTAAACACACACAAAAAAACTAACTTATTTCAATGCCCCACAGGTAGCAGGTAGTTTTTCTAGCTATTTTACTGCCCTGTTGCAACAAAATCGGGCCAGAGAAGACCACATCCTCAGCGTAAATCTCTATTTAAACAGCACTATACAGAAACACTTCAGTATTCACCACTGAGACTTGTATTTGCTGGAACAACAAAAATTCATGGGAAAGTACTTCTGCAGTGGGACAAAAAGGAAAATTATACTTTTTTATTTTATCAAATACTTTGCTGCATTAACCTCTTTATAATGGCTGGTTTGCCCAAGGGTCCTCTAACCTGTATGGCCACTCTCAGTTAAAATGCTATGTAAAGCCAGGGACAACACAAAGTGATTTGCTAAATTGTAGCCAGAGATTGACTAAACTCTGCAATGTCTGTATCAGGGATAATTCTTTTACAGTACACAAACTTGATTAGTTAAAACTAACATTTTTATAAAAACAAAGTCTGCTGACATTGTGATTAGTTTAAGCATTGGTTTTAAGCTAAGCCTAGGACAAACAGAAAATCTCTTCACTAAGGAAGGTCCACTGTGCCGCTATTACAACGCACACAGAGCTGTCACAAGTAAAAACAATATTGGGTTCACAAGTAACAAAATGACTTCCTATTTTACATAGGCCCTGATTTGTGAGTGATCTTAAACCTCTGGAAAAAGAATTCCCCAATTTCTAAGATCTGAAGGCCAATTACAAGTAATTACAGCTTTTCATTTTCAACATGATGAAATAATTTGATTCTTCTTTTTTTCCCTTTTTCCAGAGGTCTGTTTAGGCTCAAAATAGACTAGTGCTTCTGCACACAGTTAGTATACAAAGACAATAAAGATCAATCACAAAGGCAAAGCAAAAAAATATATGTTGGTCATAAATCATAAAAGAGTATTCAGGGAAGAAATAGCTATTATGTTCTATGCATGTCATTCATTCCATCATCCATGAGTGAGAAATAACAAACATCCCCGGCTGGCTGGGTCTTTTAAATAAAAATACTTTGAAATTATTGAGGAAATCAAGGACGTAATTATAGGTTCAGGACAAGCTTCCAAGTAATTTTTGTTGACAAAAGGAAAAGGCATACAATGGCTTAACCAAAGACTGTCACGAAATTGGGAGTGCAACGCTTAGCAAAGAGACACGAACTTACAAAATTCATTGTTGATGTTGATTTAGAACTTTGAGTTCAGATGAAATGAAAAAAAGTTACTGTTACTTCCCTACAAAATTAGACTGGATGAAGCAGTCCTACGACTTTAACTAAAGACTAAAATCAAAAGTAACTTAACAATGTACTCTATAAATTTGAACTGCACCTCACCATTGGAAAATGAAGACTGAATGTCGTATAATACCCAATTTTTGGAAACTTTCCTTCCTGTAGCTTCTATCCGTAAATTGAAGCTGTATAAGGCTACATGCACACTGCCGTTGCCCGCCGTACTGTAGCACGGCGGACACATGGCAGTGCCCGGGAGAGGAGGAGTTGGTGCCCCGCCCCTCTCCATAGGAATATATTGTGCACGGCACCGTATGCCGTAGAAAGATAAGACATAGCACCGTTGGGTCCCACCGACAGTCCCATTGCCAGCTATGGGGGACGTATATCGGCCGTGTATATGTCAGCCTAAGACTAACTCAATCCTGACCACCAACTGTGCCTTCGGGCGGTGCAGGTCCCAAGTCTTTGGCTGCAATTTCTCCTGCTCCTGGCACTCGAGGGAAAAGGTAGGGGCAGTTTATCACAGTGTCTACCTTCTCCTCACTGAATAATACTGATGTAGCGCTATGCAGTGAATAGCAGAGTCATATATAGACCCGGCAGTCACATGATAGCTGGTTATGAAAGAGTTAAAGGCGTTGGCCAGTTTACCCTATGTTTCCTGTGATGTGTAAGTGTGTGGGGATATTACGTAATGTACCAATCACAGATTGCCTAAACGCCTCTACAAGCGTCTGACACACGTGTAGGCAGTTTTACCCCTTGCAAATACCCTGATGCATATAAGTCCGCATCCCAAATCTCTATGTCGGAGCTGGGAGCTGCAGCCTTTTCACGTCACAGCTGTAGCTCCTGGCATGATAGAAGATTATGTGACAGGAGTCCAGCTACTCAGTACAGGCTCCGGTCACATGACCCACAGCAGTGAAGACAGGCGGGAGGCAGCCTGCACTCGGAGGATAGAGGCATCGGCACTCGGCAGCATCGAGATGCTGTGTTACTGTAGCAGCTCCTTCCGCCGGTGTATCTGCTAAACTTTGCTTCATCAGTCGGAACGGGAAGGAGAGGAGCAGGGAAGCACATATGAGCCGGAACCAGCTACTACTCAGCCCTGCAGTCAGTGCCCTGATCTCCATCAGGAAGACTGTGAAAAGTATGTATGTTTCTGATGTTTATGTGTAGTGTGCTATGTGTATGTAGGTGTGATGTCTATATGTGAATATTGTGTAAATGTTTATTTACATGTATAATCTATGAATGTAGTGTGTGTTAGTGTGTTTGCTTGTACAGTACTATGGTTTGTGTTAAAACACCCACCCACCCCAACTGTATAATGACCCCCTCGCACTGTATAACCACCCCCCACACTGTATAACCCCCCCAGCACTGTATATTACCCATCCCCCTGCACTGTATAATGCCCACCACCCCCGCAATGTATAACCACCCCCCTTGCACTGTATAATGCCACCCTGCATTGCACAATATCCATTAGCTTGCGCTGTATAACGCCTCTTTCTTACTCCCAAATAGTGTAGTTCACGCCTTGTATAATGCGCCACTTGCCTGCACATACAATAGGAGTTACGCAATCATTACTGCAATATTTATGTGTAGTAATGATTACCTTGCAGGAATTGCTGTATATTAACATTACACAAAAGTATAATCCTAGCCCCCTGCACTGTATGACCTCCTACACTATATAACGCCCATCACCCTGCACTGTATAATGCTGCCACCTCACACTGTATTTATATTAGTGTAAATCTAATACTCCTCATCGGCAAAATATACTCCTTAAAAATGGTAAGAGGAGTATTATTACTCTTTGGGAAAAAATGTAGTGCGACAACAATACACGTCTATTAAAAGTACTGCTCTGCTTTCTTCATATGTGAACTGAAGCCTTCTGTCTTTTACCTCATCAGCCAGACATTCCTCTCCATAAAATGGCTACAGATAGAGGGTCATGTGATCTGTGCGTCCATAAACATTCCCTTGCCAGGACCTTAATCTTATATTCATGAAAACTATCGTAAGGTCCTGGCAAGGTGATTATTCATGCACAGTTATTCATATGACCCTCCATCTGTGGCCATTTTATGGTCAGGAATCTCTGGCTGATGAGGTAAAAGACAGGAGGCTACACTTTACATATCAAGAAAGTACTTTTAATAGATGTATATTGGTAAATTACCTAATATCCTGCTCTTATAGATGCACCGGCTACAGTTGAAAAATTGAATTTAAAAAATGGCTTAGCGAAAGACTGTCACATAATCATTACAGAGGTCAGCGAAAGGTATTGTCCTGTATAGCTGAGGTCACATCTAAAAACCCCATTTTGTAAAACACAGTAAAGAAATAGGTGGTATAATTCATATTTCAGCCACATGCTCCTCCCTGAAAACTGCATCCAGGTTTAGGGACATTATGTTGGAGTAGATGAAGGTAAGAACAAGTTTCAAAAGATGCGCCCAAAACACTTTAATTAAAACCCTCTTGTGTTCTAAAGGTTCCTGACCTCAGAAGGTGGCAGCTAAAATCACTTAGGTTTTAAAGGGAAGAGAGCTGTAGAGGGTCCAGTGTCCCGGCAGGCACCCTTCTTGTCTGTGATCCTAACTGTTACTTTAACAATAGTTAATATTTTTATATGGACACCGCCATGTTGGCTTAGAGCATCAGTCCCCATGACATCATGGAGGAGCGGCGATCTGTTACTATGACAGCCTCGGGTCACACAAAGACCTAAGGCTGTCTCATTTTAACACATTTATTACAATGTGCGATTTGAACATTGAAATAGATGATGTGGAAAATCCCCATATACTGCCATACTGTAGTATTACAGTATATGGTAGGATCAATCAGACAATCTAGGGTTAATATACTCTAGGGTGTGTAAAAAAATAAGTTCAAATTTCCCTCGAACTGGTATAAATATAATGTGAGACACTGAAGGGGTTAACTGTAGATGGGCGATATGTTTCCCCTGTGTTTTCTTTTTATGCAAGGCCTTAATACAGAGGTTGTGTTTGTCCAGCTGCAAACACTGCATATCAGGGAAGTATAGCTCGAACAAGTTATTTGTTGGAGCAGTTGTTTAAAACTCTCCTGGGACGGATTTATATGTAATGGATCCACAGGCTGGTAGTGGGGCAGTCCATTCCACCTCCCTGTTAGGCTACGACAGGTTTTTGTGTTGTTCAGCACTTTGGACACAGGCGGTGGTGGCAGCCTTATAAGGCTGCATGAAGCTGCTGAGCAGAGCTGACTGAGATCTCTCTGAAAAGAGGTCTGGCAGAGCGCACACAGCCCTGACTTCCAAGCCTGGAACAAGCTATGTCCTTGCAGGTGACTTTGTTTTAGTGGTAAGTTAGGGGAACTCTGTTTAGCTAGCACCCAGACGGGTAGGATTTTGTTTATGTTTGAGGCCTGTATGTGAAGGCTGTTTTGTTTACTACCTGCCACTTAAATAAATGCTGGCAAGATCTGTTTTGGACTGTACTTTGGTGTCACTGTCTTGAACTGCATCATAAGTCTCCGCTATCTCAGACTTTACTGGGCCAAATCTCTCACTATAATTAAACAGTAAAAATCATAGACATGTTTGGTTTCGTGTCCGCATCCCAAAATGCATTGAAAATGTCATCAAAAGTTGCATAAGTTACACCACACACAGCAGAATACACTGAAATATGAAAAAATCATTAGCGCCAGAAGATGGGAAAATAAAGAATTTTCTTTTTTTTTTCTTTACAGGTGGTGCACATTGAAAACAGTAAAAACCAAGCCCACAAGAAATGCATTTTTCACCAATTTCACTGCAATTGGGATTTTTTTCCTGCTTCCCAGTACAGGGCATTGCAATTTGCTACGCAGAAAACAAATCCTCATACTGTTCTCTACATGGAAAGATTTTAAAAAAGTTAGGGAAGGTGGGGAGTGAAAGTGTGAAAATTCACCAAGAACGCCCAGTCAATAAAACCTTTTTAGGCCTGGACATTAATGAGTTAAGCAAAATTGCCAAAGAACATAGATAATACAAGAGCAGCTGCCTGATATCAGTGCACAAAGCTGTTATGTGAGTAACACAATTCAGAGAACTTACCAATGGCATTTATTAGAAACCATTAAGATCTTTAAAGTATAAAAAGTGCTCTCAGGCACCAAATGGGGTGACCTATAGTCACAGGGGGCACTGCCATTAATTGAAAAGCCATTACATAAACTGTGAAAGATGATAAAAGTTTCTGATATTTATAAAGCAATTACATTCATCAAGTTCTTCAACCTGCATAACTCTTTGCATTTCTTGCTAATTTTTCTATGGTTTACAATAATTTTGAGAAGTAGCTCATACCACAAATCTAATATTTGCACAACGTTTCCTCATAACACAGTTTCACATACACTGCCAAGTGTAACTTCCCAGAGCTTTCACTGGCAAGTCAAAGGTCAGGGTAAATGTGCTTGCAATTTGCAAAACTACATAAGTGTTTGCTATTTACTTTACAGCATCTGTGTTATAGTCTGTGCCATGTCCAGCTCTACTCTTTACTCATCCTGTAGTTTAAAGAAGATTTTAAAGATTGCACAGAGAAACACAGGTTTCAAAACAAGTTGAAAGTCAATTGCATACGCTGTAGCACTCCACTTTCGAAGGCAAAACAAGTAATATACCGTATTTTCCGGACTATAAAGCGCACATAAAAGCCTAGGATTTCCTTAGAAATCCAAAGTGCGCCTTATAGTCCGGTGCGCCCTATGTATGGAGAGGCAGCGGGACCCTATTTACATAGGTCACCGCTACCGAACAGCAGATCTCCAGCGGAACTGCAGACCACACGGCCAACACAACTTCTGCCCGTCGGTCGCAGTTCCCGCTGGAGATCTGCTGTCTCCGGTAGCGGGGATCTATGTAAGTAGGGTCTGCTGCCCTCCTCCACCTGAAACACCCCCTTCCCCGGAGGACCGCTCACCTCTTGTGCTCCCACCTCTCACCCGCTCGTTTTCTGCCACGCCCCCGGACCTCCGCCACGTCCCCGGCCACCCTGCGCCTTATAGTCCGATGCGCCTAATGGCCCGGAAAATATGGTACCTGTTCCTATTATCCCAACAAAGTTTACTTTCTGTTGTGCTTGTTCACACGCTGAGACTACAAATCCTATTAAACTTTGCATGGCAGGCTGTGTATAGTAAGCTCCTCCTTCCTCTCATTTTTACTACTAACAGTATAGCCCAGTGGTGGCGAACCTATGGCACGGGTGCCAGAGGTGGCACTTAGAGCCCTTTCTGTTGGCACCCAGGCCTTCAACCCAACACAGTTTGCCAGATAGGACTCAAGACTTTCTTCTGTGGTCCAATATAGACCAGAAAGTGTCATGCCCAGTGCTATTTTAAAGCAACATCCTTGGCTGCCAGAACTACAGGAGGAGCGAGAAGGTGTGGATAGAGATGGATTGTCATTGGAGCTCCCGCTCTGGCTCCCCTCATTCTTCCTCTTCAGGGGACCCTGGAGAAAATCTACAATACAATGTTCTCCATTTTTGTATTGTATTGGTGAACTCAGGACACCAATATGATTAAAACCTGTGATACGGCAGGGATCAATAAGTTACTGCTTTGTCATGTTGGCACTTTGCGACATATATGTGTTTTTGTTGTAGCTTGGGCACTCTGTCTCCAAAAGGTTCGCCATCACTGGTATAGCCCATTCAATATAGAACATACTATTCCCTACAACCTACTCCTTACCAGTTATTTTACCTTCTCTTCAGCACAGTCGTAGTGCAGCTCAGATACAACACAGATAAATACCAGGTCATCTTTGCACATTGGTGAAAGGGGTCAGGAAGTAAGAGTCCTCCTTACAGAGACTTTGCCAATTCAGGAAGCCTTGTAGGCATGTGGAGACTGATAGCCCTGGGTGCTCTACTAGGGGATTATGAAATATATAAATATGTTTTCCACGATGGGACAGGGAAAACAAGCCTCTTTTTTATACCTTAACATGAATTATTGACAGTGTTATAGGATTGGTAATCCAAGAAGGTGGCGCACTCAGAGTGGAATTAGCATACAGATTTTAATAGAAGTCTAACACAACGCGTTTCGGGCCTAGAAACCCTTTATCAAGTGAACAAGACTGAGAAGGACTAAAAGACATATAGGGTGGGGTGGTCAAAATTTTTAAAAAATATAAAAAACATTTTCATTTAGTTCAATGTTTATGAGAAATAGATCTATGTACAAAATACAGATATATCGGATTCTTAAATTAGGGCAATTTTAAAATACATAATAAATAAATAATATATGTGAACATATGAAGGATAAAAAGTATAAATACATAAATAACATAAATTATATTTATATCCGGAGGTATGCTTTTCAAATAAGCGGCATTTGTATTAAGGCTGACGGCTGTAAGGGTCTTTTTTTGGGGCTTACCTCAATGGAGAGAGGGTTGGGTGCTCCGATCTCTTTAGGAATTTGGCGGGGTAAGCCGGCTTTTATCTCCTTCGTCGGAGAGGCGGCGCGCGCCATTATTTCTTGTGCGCATGCGCAGGTGATCTTGGTATCCGAAAAGATGTCGGCCAAGGGGTTGCGACAGATAGTTGGGCGCATGCGCACGGGAGGTTCGTGTGTGAGCAGTATTGTCGGCCGGAGACATGGCGACAGATATTGGGCGCATGCGTGTAGAAAGTTCATGTCTACACGGTAAATTTAGGTTGTACATAAATGAGTATATGGATGAGAACTCATTCCTGGAAAGCTTGAATGGGACGATAATTGATTAGATATAGCACAGATTAATGTAGATAAGGGGATAAAGGGTTATGTGGTGCTCAAAGTAACAGATGATGTTAGAAATTATGTTAAAAATTGCTGCTTTCTAGGGTTTCGTTCAGACCATTAGGGACTAGGCTGTTCATCTTAAAAATCCAATACATTTCCCTTTGGCAGAGCTTATTGTATCTACTGTTTCCAGGAGGAATCTGTTCTATGGGGGTGACGGTAAAAGATGAAAAATCGTTTTGATGATACAAGTGCCCGTGTCTAGAGACACTATGTTTCAAAAACCCATTCGTAACATTACTGCGATGTTTGTTGATCCTTGCATTTAATTGTTGGATTGTGCGTCCAATGTATTGTAGCCCACATGAACATTCGAGCATGTAGATCACGAAAGTGGACGCACAATTTAGGAAGGAGTTGATGTTGAACGTTTCGTTTGTGGTATTACATTTGAAATGTTTAGCCCGATGGTTTATGTTAAGGCAACATTTGCAACTGGGTTGGCCACATTTGTAACTCCCAATGGGTTTGGAGGGGAAAAAGTTAGTAGTTTTTTTGTCGTTGGTATTCCGAAGCTTGCTTGGGGCTAGAATATTTTTTAGGGTTTGAGACCTTCTATAGGTGATGATGGGTTGGGTGGGGATTTGAGGTTTCAGGTGGGCGTCGTCCAACAGAATAGGCCAATGCTTCTCAAGGATTTTTCTTAGGTATAGATGGTTGTCGTTATAGGTAGTGATGAAGCTAAGCTTGCGGTTCATGTGTGGTGTATGTTCGGATAGAGGCTTTTTTCGGGGGACGAGGCAGTCTTTTTGTGACAGTTGTTCAGCCCTTTTAAAGGCTGTTGTGACAATTTTGTTGGGGAACTTTTTATCCTTAAATCTGTTGATAAGGGTTTTGCTTTGAGTTTGGAAACTCTTGGTTTCAGAACAATTTTTTCTTATTCTTCTAAATTGGCTAAACGGGATATTCTTTTTCCATTTGTAATGATGTGAGCTGTTAAAGTGTAGAAAACTATTACTATCGACCTTCTTAAAGAAGGTCTCGGTAGTGATTCTATTGTTTTCTATTTGTAGATGCAGGTCAAGAAATTCTATTTCTGTTTTTGATGTTGATTGTGTGAATGTGAGACCCCAGTTGTTCTGATTAATAGTGGTCACAAAGGATTGTATATCTTCCTCCGTTCCTTTCCAAATTAACAGGAGGTCATCTATATACCTCTTGTAGTATACAATGTTGTTGCACCATTTAGGGTTGTTCATAATGAACTCGAACTCGAATTCACCCATATATAAGTTGGCGAAACTAGGGGCGAATTTTGTGCCCATTGCTGTACCCCTCGTCTGTTTATAAATTTTATTTTGAAAACTAAAGATGTTATGGGTGAGGATGAAGCGTATTGCTTCAAGTATGAAGACTCTTTGTTTTTTGGGCATAATGTTGTGTCTCTCGAGATGTTGATTAATTCTGTATAGGCCCTCTTGGTGTGGTATGTTAGAATAGAGGGCAGATACATCGAGAGTTACCCACCAATATGAGGGTTCCCACGTGATGTTTTGGAGGCTTGTGAGGACGCTGGTGGAGTCGCGTAGATATGAAGGTAGATTTTGAACATAACTTTGCAAGTGCACATCTATATAGTGTGACAGGTTGCAGGTCATGGAGGAGATGCCCGAGATGATGGGTCGTCCTGGTGGATTCTGTTGGTTCTTATGGATTTTGGGTAAGTGGTAAAAGATCGGGGTGGAAGGTGAATCTATCCAGATATATTCTTTTTCCGATTTGGTGATGATATTGCTTAGGAGGGCATTATTGAGTAATGATTTGAGTTCATTAGCGTGGGAATCAGTTGGGTTGTCAGGGAGGATTTCATAATAGTTGGTGTCCGAAAGGATGTTTTCAGCTTCTTTGATATAGGCTGCTCTGTCTTGAATAACAATGCCTCCTCCTTTGTCGGCACTACGAATCACAATGGTGTTGTTTTTTGTTAGATTCTTCATTGCTACCCTTTCTAGGCGAGTTAGATTGTGTGAATGTGAGGTTTTCAAGTTAATGTCCCGTAGTTCTTTTTCGACTAGAGAGACAAATGTTTGGATATGGTTCCCCCTGTGATGTAATGGATAAAAAGTAGATTTTGGTTTAAGTCCACTTGGGATTATTGTGAGGGTGTCGGGGGTAGCGGGGGTAGCAGAGAGTTCTGTTTCTGAAGGGGCTTTATCAGAGTCTGCGTTACAGAATGGTGTTATATGCGGGTCATCAACGGGGGGAGGGAACAACTTATTTTTCAAATTAGTTTTTGGTAGACTGAAATGTCTTGCGAGAGTGAGCTTTCTGGTGAAGGTGTGGAGGTCACGAAATAATTGGAATTCGTCGAATTTTACAGTAGGACAGTAGGAAAGGCCTTTGTTTAGAAGGCTAGTTTCAGCTTTGTTAAGCACGTATTCGGAGAGGTTAAAGATTTTTATCTCAGTTTTTTGTTTTTCTGTTGTGGTACTGGGGCATTTTGAAGGTCTTTTTCTTTTGCCTCCCCTGGTGCCTCGTCTATATTTTTTCTTTTTTGGCTCTTGTACTGACCCCTTTGAAAAAAATAATGATGAGGTGTTATTGGTGTATTTGGGGTCAGTGGGGCTATGTTTGTATTCCTTATTGTTGTAGTGTGGGAGTTGTTTGGGGTGAGGTCCTGTGTAATCTGTAGTGGACTAGAGGGGGGAGACAGTTGGACATGATCGATCTGAGGTGAAACAGGGGAGTTGTGGACAGTGATCAATGATAAGTTTAACGGACTGGTTGGTTTAGTGGTTCTCGATAGGGGATTCTTTTCTTTTTCACTGGATCCTACAACTGATGAGAATGTGGTCGGGGGTAGATGAAGTGGGCAGCCTTCTTCAATGTGGGAGAAACTTGGGGTTGGTTGGCTGGGAGGTGTGTAAAATGTGGGGGTTCTTGAATTCTCGATTGGCTTGGGGGTACGGATGATGTGGGGCGTAGGGGCAGGGCCAGAGGGGGTAGTGGTATATTGGGAGACAGACTCGGTGTGGGTAAGTATGTCAGAGGTTGGGTTTTTTTGTCTGAGGGAGGTATTTGTGTTCTTTTTTTGATCTGTGGTGGTATGGACACCCTCACGGGTTCCTGTGGTAGCTGATGGATTTTTTGTTCTTGCGTGATGTTTTTTATTTTTAGAGTTGATGAAAGTGGTGGGTAAATGGTTTATGGTGTTTTGGGGACGACTATTGGATGTAAAAGGAGCCCTTGTGGGTTTGTTGTCTGTTTTGTTAGTTTTTTGTGAGTTCTGAAATATGTTATTCTTAATATCATTATTGGTGGTGTCTTCTTTGGGGTCAAACTGTTTTTGCCAGAATTTGATGTTATTTGTTTCAAAATCTGACCTGTCTCTTTGTAGTTTCCCCATTTTTTTGTCTATTTGTTCTTTTTCGAATGTGAGGATTCTACCTGTGATAAGCCTATCAAATTTGAGGAATTCAGGGTGGTTGAGGTGTTCAGAGAGTAAATTGTGGCAGGTATTAATGTCAAAGGTGAGATTTCTTAGGATCTCTTCCCGTTTGGAACAGATCCGTTCCATACAGCCAAAGGCACAGTGTAATAGAAAATCATCCCAATTTTTGGTAAATAGTGTGTCATTTTTAAAACAACTTTCAGTACGAATTCTTAAACCACGGGGTACAATTTTTTCTTTTAGATATAGTTTCAGAAACAGTACATCAATATGGTGTTGTATTTCATCTTTAAGTAATTTCTCTAAACGGTAAAATAAATTCAAAAGGTCCCGAGGGCTTATCTTAGAGTAATCCTCGGAATCTTGTGGTGGTATCGGTATCTTCGTCTGGGACCAGTGGGTGATCAATAATTCTCTCTGGTGGATTCTCTGTCTGCAGTAGTCCATGTTGAAGAAGAATTCAGCTGGAACAGTTTTCTGCGTAGTATTTTGTAAGTAAACTCGGAGAGAGGTAGTTGGGAAGAAAAAACTTATAGTGTAATATTGTTGGAGAACTTGGGTAGAAGAATGATTGAGAGAAACTTGCTCACCGTGGGTGGTTGTGCTACAATTAGGCACAACTCTATTAGGCGTTTATCTCAGAGGAATGGATATAGGTGTGACTCCTAGAGCTGCCGGTCCCTTGTAGGTGTCCAATCTTCAACAGGAATCCTGGGAAGTTTAGTGAGAAGAGTGTGGCAAGAGTGGACAAGGGAACAAAGAGCGCTAATAGTGTCACACCGTTTAAGAGATGAGGTTGGGGAAGTGGTAGATATTAAGCTCACCGTGTGGTGTTGTGCTAGGATAGGCACAACACTATGAGATAGCGTGTAGGATCACGGAGGGTCTGGTGCAGCCTCCTGGTGGATAGACTCCTGTGTGGTTTGGCCAAACCACCAAGGGTTTTCTTGACAGTGTTATAGGATTGGTAATCCAAGAAGGTGGCGCACTCAGAGTGGAATTAGCATATAGATTTTAATAGAAGTCTAAAAGCACAACGCGTTTCGGGGTCCAAGAAACCCCTTTATCAAGTGAACAAGACTGAGAAGGTACATAAAAGACATATAGGGTGGGGTGGTCAAAATTTTTAAAAAACATAAAAAACATTTCATTTAGTTCAATTATATTATGAGAAATAGATCTATGTACAAAAATACAGATATATCAGATTCTTAAATATAGGGCAATTTTAAATACATAAATAAATAAATAAATATATGTGAACATATGAAGGATAAAAAGTATAAATACATAAATTTACATAAATTAATATTTATATCCGGAGGGTATGCTTTTCAAATAAGCGGCATTTGTATTAAGGGGTGACCGGCTGTAAGAGGTCTTTTTTTGGGGCTTACCTATAATGGAGATAGGTCTTTTAGAGCTTACCTATGATGGAGAGAGGGTTCGGGTGCTCCGATCTCTTTAGGAATTTGGCGGGGTAGGCCGGCTTTTATCTCCTTTCGTCGGAGAGCGGCGCGCGCCATATTTTCTTGTGCGCATGCGCAGGTGATCTTGGTATCCAAAAAGATGTCGGCCAGAGGGGTTGCGACAGATAGTTGGGCGCATGCGCACGGGAGGTTCGTGTGTGAGCAGTATTGTCGGCCGGAGACGTGGCGACAGATATTGGGCGCATGCGTGTAGAAAGTTCATGTCTACACAGTAAATTTAGGTTGTGCATATATGAGTTCATGTCTACACGGTAAATTTAGGTTGTACATAAATGAGTATATGGATGAGAACTCATTCCTGGAAAGCTTGAATGGGACGATAATTGATTAGATATAGCACAGATTAATGTAGATAAGGGGATAAAGGGTTATGATGGTGCTCAAGTAACAGATGAAGTTTAGAAATTATGTATAAAATTACTACTGCTTCTCAGGGTTTCGTTCAGACCATTAGGGAACTAGGCTGTTCATCTTAAAAATCCATACATTTCCCTTTGGCAGGCTTATCTGTATCTACTGTTTCCAGGAGGAATCTGTTCTATGGGGTGATGGTCAAAGATGAAAAATCGTTTGATGATACAAGTGCCCCGTGTCTAGATACCTATGTTTCAAAAACCATTCGTAACTTATTACTGCGATGTTGTTGATCCTTGCATTAATTGTTGGATTGTGCGTCCAATGTATTGTAGCCCACATGACATTGAGCATGTAGATCACGAAGTGGACGCACAGTTTAGGAAGGAGTTAATGTTGAACGTTTCGTTTGTGGTATTACAGTTGAAATGTTTAGTGGCCCGATGGTTTATGTTAGGCAACATTGCAACGGGTTGGCCACATTTGTAACTCCCAATGGGTTTGGAGGGGAAAAGGTTAGTAGTTTTTTTTGTGCTTGGTATCCGAAGCTTGCTTGGAGCTAGAATATTTGTTTAGGTTTGAGACTTTATAGGTGATGATGGGTTGGGGGGATTTGAGGTTTCAGGTGGGCGTCGTCCAACAGAATAGCCAATGCTTCTCAAGGATTTTTCTTAGGTATAGATGGTTGTCGTTATAGGTAGTGATGAAGCTAAGCTGCGGTTCATGTGTGTGTATATCGGATAGAGGCTTTTTTCGGGGGACGAGGCAGTCTTTTTGTGACAGTTGTTCAGCCCTTTTAAAGGCTGTTGTGACAATTTTGTTGGGGAAACTTTTTATCCTTAAATCTGTTGATAAGGGTTTTGCTTTGAGTTTGGAAGCTCTTGGTTTCAGAACAATTTTTTCTTATTCTTCTAAATTGGCTAAACGGAATGTTCTTTTTCCATTTATAATGATGTGAGCTATTAAAATGTAAAAAACTATTACTATCGAGCTTCTTAAAGAAGGTCTCAGTGGTGATTCTATTGTTTTCTATTTGTAGATCAGGTCAAGAAATTCTATTTCTGTTTTGATGTTGATTGTGTGAATGTGAGAACCCAGTTGTTCTGATTAATAGTGGTCACAAAGGATTGTTATATCTCTCCGTTCCTTTCCAAATTAACAGAGGTCATCTATATACCCTTGTAGTATACAATGTTGTTGCACCTTAGGGTTTGTTCAGAATTGAACTCGAACTCGAATTCACCCATATATAAGTTGGCGAAACTAGGGGCGAATTTTGTGCCCATTGCTGTACCCCTACGTCTTTTATAAATTTTATTTGAAAACTAAAGATGTTATGGGTGAGGATGAAGCGTATTGCTCAAGTATAAGACTCTTGTTTTTTTTGGGCATAATGTTGTGTCTCTCTCGAGATTTGATTAATTCTGTATAGGCCTTTGGTGTGGTATGTTAGAATAGAGGGCAGATACATCGAGAGTTACCCACCAATATGAGGGTTCCCACGTGATTTTTTTGGAGCTTGTGAGGACGCTGGTGGAGTCGCGTAGATATGAAGGTAGATTCTGAACATAACTTTGTAAGTGCACATCTATATAGTGTGACAGGTCGATAGTAATAGTTTTCTACACTTTAATAGCTCACATCATTACAAATGGAAAAAGAATATCCCGTTTAGCCAATTTAGAAGAATAAGAAAAAATTGTTCTGAAACCAAAGCTTCCAAACTCAAAGCAAAACCTTATCAACAGATTTAAGGATAAAAGTTCCCCAACAAAATTGTCACAACAGCCTTTAAAGGGCTGAACAACTGTCACAAAAGACTGCTCGTCCCCCGAAAAAGCCTCTATCCGAATATACACCCACATGAACCGCAACTTAGCTTCATCACACCTTATACCG
This sequence comes from Engystomops pustulosus, assembly GCA_019512145.1. Lineage (NCBI taxonomy): Eukaryota > Metazoa > Chordata > Amphibia > Anura > Leptodactylidae > Engystomops > Engystomops pustulosus. The sequence goes on along the minus strand of CM033645.1, from coordinate 66,676,361 downwards.
ACAACCATCTATACCTAAGAAAAATCCTTGAGAAGCATTGGCCTATTCTGTTGGACGACGCCCACCTGAAACCTCAAATCCCCCCCACCCATCATCACCTATAGAAGGTCTCAAACCCTAAAAAATATTCTAGCTCCAAGCAAGCTTCGGAATACCAACGACAAAAAAACTACTAACTTTTTCCCCTCCAAACCCATTGGGAGTTACAAATGTGGCCAACCCATTGCAAATGTTGCCTTAACATAAACCATCGGGCTAAACATTTCAAATGTAATACCACAAAACGAAACGTTCAACATTAACTCCTCCTCCTAAACTGTGCGTCCACTTTCGTGATCTACATGCTCGAATGTTCATGTGGGCTAACATACATTGGACGCACAATCCAACAATTAAATGCAAGGATCAACAAACATCGCGTAATGTTACAATGGGTTTTTGAAACATAGTGCTCTAGACACGGGCACTTGTATCATCAAAACGATTTTTTCATCTTTACCATCACCCCCATAGAACAGATTCCTCCTGGAAACAGTAGATACAATAGCTCTGCCAAAGGGAAATGTATTGGATTTTTAAGATGAACAGCCTAGTCCCTAATGGTCTGAACAAACCCTAGAAAGCGTAATTTTTAACATAATTTCTAAACTTATCTGTTACTTTGAGCACCACATAACCCTTATCCCCTTATCTACATTATCTGTGCTAATCTAATCAATTATCGTCCCATTCAAGCTTTCCAGGAATGAGTTCTCATCCATATACTCATTTATGTACAACCTAAATTTACCGTGTAGACATGAACTTTCTACACGCATGCGCCCAATATCTGTCGCCATGTCTCCGGCCGACAATACTGCTCACACACGAACCTCCCGTGCGCATGCGCCCAACTATCTGTCGCAACCCCTCTGGCCGACATCTTTTCGGATACCAAGATCACCTGCGCATGCGCACAAGAAAATATGGCGCGCGCCGCTCTCCGACGAAAGGAGATAAAAGCCGGCTTACCCCGCCAATTCCTAAAAGATCGGAGCTCCCGAACCCCCTCCCCTGAGGTAAGCCCCAAAAAAAAAAAAGACCCCTTACAGCGGTCAGCCCTTAATACAAATGCCGCTTATTTGAAAAGCATACCCTCCGGATATAAATTATTTATGTTATTATTTATTTATACTTTTTATCCTTCATATGTTCACATAATTTATTTATTTATTTATGTATTTAAAATTGCCCTATATTTAAGAATCCGATATATCTGTATTTTTGTACATGATCTATTTCTCATAATACAATTGAACTAAATGAAATGTTTTTTATATTTTTTAAAAATTTTGACCACCCCACCCTATATGTCTTTTATGTACCTTCTCAGTCTTGTTCACTTGATAAAGGGGTTTCTTAGGCCCCGAAACGCGTTGTGCTTTTAGACTTCTATTAAAATCTGTATGCTAATTCCACTCTGAGTGCGCCACCTTCTTGGATTACCAATCCTATAACACTGTCAAGAAAACCCTTGGTGGTTTGGCCAAACCACACAGGAGTCTATCCAGGAGGCTGCACCAGACCTTCCGTGATCCTACACGCTATCTCATAGTGTTGTGCCTATCCTAGCACAACACCACACGGTGAGCTTAATATCTACCACTCCCCCAACCTCATCTCCTAAACGGTGTGACACTATTAGCGCTCTTTGTTCCCTTGTCCACTCTTGCCACACTCTTCTCACTTAACATGAATTATGACTTTCAAGAAACCCAATGACATAAAATGAGATAAAACCAAACCAACATATCTATTCAACAAAGAGAAGATTAGCAACTGTAGACAGGACTGTTTGTACGTGGTTGAATCTCTTCAGTACAGCGTAGGGTACTGGTCTGGCTGAGTAAGAGGCTATTGACTAGGATCAAAACAATGCTGTGTATAGTTTGGAATCTGTTCCTTCTGAAATAGATATACTGTTTCCGTTTTAATCCCACAACATGTCACTAGCCTTCTAGAAAGTCATACCAACACGTTAAGGGGACTGCCTTTCAAGGTAGCAAAAACAGGCTCGTTTTCCTTGTCCCATCCTCAACTGCACACAGACACAGGAGAAGTTTACATAGGCTTCTCCCTTTCTCCAAACTCGGCTCTGCATA
>CM033645.1:66644220-66671720 GCA_019512145.1 Engystomops pustulosus | reverse complement strand
CCCAGAGGCAACCAAAAAGAAAAATTAGGTAAAACATGACTAATGGTTTCTCCCATCCTAAAGGAAATTTACCATCAGGCTCAAGGATTGCAACTCAAGCACACTTACATGCAGGTACGTTGCCCCCTCTGGCAGGATCTGCTCTTCTTTAAGCTTCTAAAGCCCTTGTTTTACATAAAAAAAAAGTATTTAAAAACCATGCAAATTGGCCTGAGAGGCTCCAGGTTCCAGTGACACCTATGAAGCCTGGAGCCCCAGAATGCCCTTGTTTTTACAGATTGTGACAGAGGGGGTACACACCTGCATGCAAGTGTGCTTGGTTTACACTTCTTGAGACTGGTGGCAGATTTCCTTTAAATGTAGTCCAACAATATCAATGACCAAGGATGAAAAAATATTAACAACATTTATCATGGCAACATTGTCCTCAAAATCGGGAAAACCCATCTGCTTTATCTAGCTGTGGTGTGAACAGTGCCATACATGAAAAGGGTCCATTAAACAGAAGTGTTTATTTGCCGACACATTACCAGGACATTATACTTGTTACCAATTGACGCATTTAAATTGCTATTCAATGTAGTTGTCTTTTTTTTAACACTGTTTAATTACTTTCTAAAATAATGAATCGGATAAAATGACAGGAAAAGGACCGTTTCAAGCGGAACAACTAACTAACAAATGTAAATATGTAAGTAAATGCAGTTTATAAACATATTTATTATATGTCTGTTTTGCATCTTCAGGAAAACTGAAGGATAGATGCAGAAAACCTGAAATTCCCATACATTTTGTCTATAGTCTCAAATCTCTCACTAACGATTCAAACCTAATTATAATATGCAACTCTATAATGGGTTTAATGAGGTGGTGTGCAAGACATTGAGAACAGAGACATGTGTAAACAGAATGGCATGGATTATTTTTGTTTTTTTCTCTTCTTCTTTCGTTCTACCCTGTCACTCCATACACTCCTTACATAGTCTTATAACAATTTGCATGCACTTATAAACAGCTATAAACAAATAGTTCATTTTACATTGGTACAGATATCAAATGGAGTCCCAGGGTATACATCTGTCACTGCATACTCCTTATCTTTTTTCTATCTTCTATTAAAATTTAGCAGTTATCATGACAATATTATCCCTAGAGAGAAAAATTCACAGCCTTTATCCTATGTCCCCAATAACACATAAAAACCTAGAGAAGCACAGAGCCTACATTTAGGTGGGTGCAATAATACGACAGGACCAGATAAGAAGAAACACTACTAAATGAAAAATAATAATTAAAAAACAAAAAATATCTATTCAATAAATAACCAATTAGGAAAAAATTAAAACATGCCCCTAATTATTTCTCATTTCATAACATATTTACAAAACAGATAATGTAACCAAATGTAAAATAACGTGTTCTGCTGCATTATGTATAAATTACTGATAGACGAACTGTGCTCACATAATAATATCACATAAAAAGCAGGGATTTCACATGAAAAGCATCTCTGTAAATCCCAATATTTCTGTAAAATGTTGATAACCTGGAATTAGTGAACAATGTTCTATTTACCCACTGGTTTTTGTGACAAGTAACCTTACGGTCTTCCCCTGCAATTATACGTCCAGCTTGGAAACATATATTAGAATCAGAATAATTTGCACTTGTTTCATATGGTAAATCGCATTTAGCCGTTATGCAAATGTAACCAAACAGCTAAAAGCAGCCCAGCCAGCTCCAGACAATGAAATGCAGACCCTTCAACAGCGGGATAACTATAGGGTCAGACCATGCTGTGCAGATGCGGCTTTGTAATGGTTAACTCTTTGCCACTGATGTTAAGGATGAATTAGTATAATGTTCCTATGAGAACACTGCAGAACAGGCACAATTATAGACTTCATCTTGGCCAGATCAACATGTAGTGCAGATGGAACTCCAGTTTTCCGCAGTGAAATATCGGAATGAACATGTTTAGAATTTAAACATATACAGTGAACAACAGGCAAACAAGTAGGATGAGGGTGCACGGCAATGTGCTGTAATTGGGTTGACAGAAATAAAAGGAAAAGTCAGAGCCCATCAAGAACGATTTTGTGAAAAACACACAAAAAGCTAAAGATTGTCTCTGCAACTGAACATTTGCATCAAAAATAGTCAAAGCTTTTTTAAAATGACATAATTTTACCATATGAACAAACGGGATGTGAATATAGACCTAGTCCCACAGATCAGCCTTATACATGTAAAGCGATGGAATGCCTTGGAGCTTGTGGAGCACTGTGACTACATAGGGTCTATTGTATGGAAATCCAGACAGGTAAGAGATTATCAGAGCAGAAGATCTGGTAGCTACTTAAGAAATTCAGTGGAGCAGCAAAAGATTAGAATTTATATTGTGCTTACCTTGTTTTGTACAAATTTGTAGATATATATGTATATTACACTTTGCTGTAACAGAGAGGCCATACATGACACAAAGGTTAATAACAGATGTAGTAGAGATAAGTGGCCACATTATGGTTCTACATTATGTAGGGAATGTCCATATGACTACAGGTGCACTATATTCACTGCAGACAAACTTTAATCACTATACGCGCCACAGGTAAACTTCCTATATTTACAGAGATGAGCGAGACTCTGCAGTATCCAGCAATCATAATGCCATATCACAGCCACAGATATGGCTGTTAAGAGTTAATGAAAATTAAAAGAAAATAAATCTGACAATGCCTGAAACTTCTGGCCTTTCTGAAATATACATGATTAAGTGATTAAAATAGCTGCTCATCTACGTCCTCAGCGGGTTCACTATTTGGGATATTTCCCTAACGTCTGGGACATAATGAGCAAGTGAAGAGCTTCTAATTCCTCACAAGACAAACACTTTGAGAGGAATCAAGTTTCCTGGCTTGACGCCCCTCCGCTGGTCAATAACTTGGAGGCGCCAATAGCGAGTTTTCTTTGAGCCCAAAGTAAAATGACACGCTGTAAAAGGAGCTTGCTCAACCACACTGTACAACAAATTGATTTTCTGGGAAGCAATACAGCCTGTATTTAACCTAACAGTCTAACCCTGTTGTACTACACAAAAAGGATCATGCATATTGATTTCTTTATTACAATTCCTTGTGCGATCAGTAAACGTTTGCAAAACACCCGCTCCTGAAGCAAGGGAATTTTAATTTTTCATTTAAACATGGCACAGGCTCGCTGGCTTGGAAGCTGCCTTTATTTCAGAGCACAGCGCTTTCACAAAACCTTCAAAGGCTCGATGTGTTTAGCATATTCCTTATTGACTTTTTATCTAAATGGCGAGGGCTTTATTTGTAAATAATAACAACGTTGAGCGAAAAAAACAACATGTTTATTTTCAGGGGGGGTTTCGTCTCTGCATGTAATTGTAGCATTTAAGAGAAGGCAATGTATTCATTTTCTTAGGAATAACACTTTGCAAAAGTAAACATGTCTCCACTTAAATGCTGCGGCTGGATAATGTGATACTTTCACGTCAACTCGTCCCTCTCGAACAATGCAGTGCGCTACAACCGATAATATTCATCAAATTAGAAAATTGTGGAATTAAGAAACAAAATATCAAGTTGAAGGCACCTGGATGCCGACTAGTAACGCACCCGTTTCCTAGCCACAAGCGGCAAAAGATGAGCAGGCGTCTGGTATCAATAGCTTAGAAGCCATACAGTAAAGCAACTCACAACAGAACCCCTGTAACAGGAAAAACAAGAAGGGCAAAGGCTATTTATTTTGTCTACAATTCAACTTTTGAGACGGGATTAATGCTAAGTTTCCGGAATCAATGCGAGCGATTAAAGAATTGCAAACAAGATGTTTTGTGAGGCGTAATTACTATAAGGTCACTAGATATTATTTGGAGTCAGTTTGGTTTATCATATTACAACATGACAGGATGTGAGGCAAAAAATTATAAATTCCTTCCCTAAATCTGTCCTTTTCTGATTTAGATGGATGGAGAATAATTAACTCTTAATTATTCAGATGACTTCAAGGCAACTTAAGGATTTAGAGAAGAATGCAGTCATTTTCACCAAGCAAAGCAGTCTCCTATCATTTATCAAATCTTACAACTTGACCACGGATGAATAAAAGGAAAGGGGAGGGGAAAAAACCTCATGTTTACCCAAAGCCCTAACTGCTACCTTAGAGGTTGTTAAGCAATAAGATTTACTTTAAATTCTACCATATGCAAATGAGAAGCAGCAATTTGCATTTTAAAGTATTTAACTCTACATATTTATTAGATTTTGAGGCCACGCTGATCATTGATTTATGTGCTTCTGGCAATCATATTTCCATATTTGTATGATTTTGATGACAGTAATAATTCAAATATGCAGAAAGTTGTTCTTTGAACAATATCTTTAATTACGTTCTCAAAGCATTATTGTTTCTCCAGCTGCCCTGGCAGGAGAGGTTTCATCGCAGGGATGGCACGATGATCCAAACAGCGCAGATCAACATTTGTCCTTTGCTGTCTTGCACACAAAACACAGACCAATCCCAAGCCCCTGAACGCGCCGCACAGCCCAGGAACCTTGCACGTGAATCCCTTATTAATTCTGACACACTTTCACGACAAATTCAATCACAGCTCCAAAGGTTTATGTTCAAAATGCAAAACCTGCCCCATTTACTTTGCCGCTAACTGGGAAACTTTTTCTGCCACGTCTTTTTATTGGTCTTGTCACAAATTACGTACACTTCTATGAAAGCCATCAAGAGCTGTAATCATTAAAACACGTTGCAACCGTTCTTTTCGCTTCTTTTCTATCAAATGGAAATCTGTAAAGTGCCTCCGCTGTTCAAAACATGACATTTAACGTTAGGGTAAATCTTGAGAACTGACTTATATCGATGGAATGAAAATTATCATCTTTTCCAAAGTGAAAATAAATAAATACATTTGAAATAACACAGGAATGTGGATATTTTTTTTTATCTATGAGATATAATATAGCCTGAATTAAAATGTGTTACATCTTGCATCATGCATCCATTTATGCTCTGATGTATGCACTGTAACAGAATGTGCAAGGAAATAGCTTATACAAAAATGCCTGATCTTTACATTCTGACACTGCATAGGTATAGCTTCTTGAGAATACTTATCATAAACATGTATGGCATAACAAAAAGATATGTAAGGAATGTTGATCATTGATTCCACCTATGTGGCCCACACCTACAGCATGTTAAGAGCCCCGCAGTTTTTGCAGTTTGGATCCTCTAGTGACAGACAATGTAACTGCTGCTTGTTGTACGTCCATGTACATATAAAGTGCAATAAACCTGGCTATCTCTGCAGCTTAGAGGGAACCCGTCACCACAAATTTCACAAATACAGGTGTTGGCAAGATCCTATAGAGCCCTAGTAACTATCTGACACCATTCTTTTAGCTAAAAATAGGTTTTCTCAGATCCCCATGAAATCAGAGTTATAATCTTGCCTGGTATCTAGGGATCTCTGAGAGTGCTGAGGGGCGTGGTCTAATGTCATGTGACCAGGGTGACATCATCAGCTTCTCTGTAAAAAAAAAAAAATATATGTTTACATAATTCCCATTCAAATCCATTGGCTACTAGTACCATACATGGATGAGAAGAGGGACACATAGCTGTGCTCCAGGAACTCCCATTTGTTATATTTTTCTGGTCTATCTGGGCAACTTCATACACAAATTTATATCTTTACAGGGGGGTTTAAAAGGGTTTTAAAAGTAAAAATGTTGTGTGTTTCTATATGCATCCCCTTGTATCAACTTTACAGGTTTCTGCGGCTCAGCTTCCATTTAAGTGAATGAGCTGTGATGAACAGTGAAGCATGGCCGCTACAAAGAGTAGGGAACAATCGGCTTCCAGCTCTATGTACCACACTGCACAGACCTGTGCTGTGTCTGTGGGAGATTATTGGGTGGGGTAGAAAACGATAATAGATGCAATGGATCTTATATTGATAGTCCATAAATATATGTAAAGGGATATAATACAAAAACCCATAATGTTATAAATAAATTAATATAACAAAACTCAATGTCATTAGTCACAAAATGGAGGTTAAATAGTTTGATTCACAAAATTTTATGCGCTTTCTAAAGTAGGCGAAGTTTTCTCCAAGATGGCTTCCACTGGAAACTACAAGTCCCATGATTCTTTAGTTCTCAGTAACTCCTCCTTCCTCTTATACTCTGCTCCCAGTGATGCTGTAACAGACTGTCCTGCTCTGTTACCATAGTAATAGTAATCTCACTGAGATGGCTCTCACCACAACACTGGCCATACGGAATGCACTGCAACCAAGCCACTACAGCCAAACTAAGTGATGGTCACATGACCTGCCCAGACATGTGATGTTGACATGTGGCCAGTGGCCATCTTCTTTCCTGTGTCTGCTCCATGCGGAGAAAATTTAACAGACTGATTAAAGGGCCAGTAGCATTTTAATTCTTCATTACATTGTATGTCCACAGCATTTTTCTGCTAAGGGGAGCTAAATTTTTAATAACTAATTGCATATTGTCTTATATTTTAAGGACTAATATGTATAGGAGTTATGCTTAATCCTGGAATACCCCTTTAAATATCAGATAAGATTATTGGGTATCCTTAGTAGACCGTAACCATGCAGATTAAAAGAAAACGTATGGGCTTCCATAAGGAGGCACATAGGCTGCTGCTAGACACTTCTAAAAACACAACAGACCTGTCATGTATAAACACAGCCTAGAAGTGACACACACAATCTTTGTAACCACGGCATGTATGCTGGAAGATTAAGGGTGTATAACACATAGCGTTGGTGCTAAATATACAGATTTTTTTGTCTACTTCTCACATGGATTCTCACTTGAAAAGTAACTCTCCAAATAAAAATCCAAAATATTCACAGTAAATATGCAATTTAACTTATGTACATTTCTCATCCTCTTCACAAGCTTACTAAACAGCCATATCAGTAGTATATATAAATACATATATTTTTAAGTAAACCAAAAATATGTTTTTAACAAATCCATGTCTTCTGCGATCAGTAATATTAAGAGGTTGGAGCTAAACACCTAAACATAAAAGAAGACTCAGACTATTCCAGTCCAGTGCAACTGTCATGTTCAGTGAACAGAAACTGTTAACTTACTAATTTCCCTTTCTACCCATTCTCTGGTTCATTAAGGTGCTACTGGGACTTATTATCTTATATGCTGTGCCTTGTCCTAAATTGCCCCCTAGGCGCCACCTTTGTCACAGCTGTGTTGTCAGAATGGTCAGGTAATCCCTAAGGTAGTTCACACTACTCTGATGCTTCACTGTAATCTTATTAGTGCTAGCAACTCAATAACTAGTGTTCTGGGTCACCAAATTGTCCTAAATATTCTATAATTACAAATTATTGCCTAAATGTACAGAGAAATGCTTTGTAATATATCAAAAAGATGTGTGTGGTAAATATATAAGCCTACATTTTATCTCAATTTTTAACAAAGGAGAGAAAAAGAGTCAAACCAGGGCTGATCCAGTTTACATTGGATTAATATGTGCTTGCTGTCTTTTAGTAAATTTACAATATTGTGTTTTCATGGTGGGGTCAAATGGGTTTGTTCCTTAAAGGCAGGTCATTTGTTCAGTTATATCAGCACTACAAGTATTAAAGGGCAGAGAGTAAGTTACTGTCCTTGCACTGATGAGTAAAACAGCCACATCGGTTCCTGTGGTGAAAAATATGTGGAGACAGGACTGAGAATAGACAAAAAAGTGTAAAGCATTTCTATATATAACTTGCCATAGAAATAAGACTAAATATAACATTAAAGCAAGGCAGGGCTACTGTGTAACGATACAAACACAAAAACAACACCAAATATAGTAGATGTCTTTTATATCAGAAAATTACAAACACAAGTATATTTCACTTCATTGCAGCGTTGGCAATATAGGTGTGAGGTGATGACCCTGCCACCGTCATGTGAGCTGCAAATGATCATTAAAATGAGCCTCACAAGAATAGAAAAACCTGCAAAGAGCTGCAGACAAAGCTTAAAACATGAAAGTGTTTAGCTGAAGCTTAGCACATACGAGAACAGAGACCTATCTGTCCTTGTCAAGAGGACAAAGGTGGAATTGGTTAGGGACATGTAAGTATAAGGTTGATGCATCCCCAAGGGACTAACCAGAGGAGAATATGAACTTTAGAGGAGAGCACTGAGCAAAATTAGCTGACATCAAAAGATAAACAAAAAAAACCTAATAATATGAATGGATTCGTCTACTTCCCTGCTGTAATAAAGTGTTAAGGTCAACTAAACCAAAGATCTACAAATGGGGTAGATATAAATGAAGCTTAAAAGCTTCTTTTCTAACCATCAACTATATATGGGAGGAGTAAAAATTGAGTAAAACACTGTAGCATATCCACATTGAGCAGCACTGGAGGATAGTTGATAAATGTTAATGGCTGGAATAGCCTTTTAAGATCTGCAAAATGAGCAAAACATAGGTCAACCTAATGGACACAACTTTATTAAGAAAGAAATTAAAATGATCAAATGTGAACGTAAGCTAAGGCTTATATAAAATATTATATACACGCCCTGTACAATCATCTGAATATATTGACCACGAGGCCAGTTTACTAAAGTAGAATGATCATAAAACAAAACTGGTAATATGTACAACATATAGAAATCTATATGATGTTCTGTTATATAGACACAAGAGAGAGGACTGCAGCTAAGACTCCATTTCATAGAATATAGAAATACTTGATGCTTTACGCACATGTCTTTTCATGCTCCATGTATTAGAAAAATGTATATTAAACACGATTAGGTCTGCAGCAAACTAGACAAATATGGCAGTGGTAGAATATACATGTAGCAGAGTAGAATTTGCTATTGAACTCTTTAGGTTGTGTATCGCTCCATTAATTAAAATGTATGCTATGTGATTGTTCTTATCAAATACAATAGATAAAATAGACACTCATCTCTACTACATCTGGATACATACTGCACAATAATGAATAATGAATTAATAATAATAAACAATTCTGCATAAAAGGTGTTTATTAGAACACCTTTCCAGTGCAAGAAGCAAATATTCACTACGTGTGTAGTCCTTTAAAGAGTTTCAAAAGGTTAATGTACAAACTAGGAACATGTAAAATGTAATTTTAACTAAATGTAATGCAAGGTAATGTAAGGCACTTCCTTATGTGAATATGGCACATAAAATAATAAAACCAATGCTAAACCTCACTGAAAACAAAAACTTGGTATATTTCTACGCAATTGTAAAAATGAAATGTGTGAGGTAGAGGCTTTGCCATTATTAACATTTCTAAAATCTCCACAAAGATGAACAATTAGATAGTTCAATAATTGAAAAGTTATTAAAGAATTGAGAATAGAGGGCGAATGAGCTCATGAAAAGAAGAAAAATGTCTAGGTTCACAGTAACCCAACCTTCCCAAGCCGATTTACCTACACGGCCAGACACTGATGTGGCAGTGATCTGTGGCCATCTGCTGGGGGAACGCAATATTGCACATACTTCTTTTTGTATAGAAGAATGAAGCAAAGCTCTTGCCACTATTTAAATTTTAACCAGAAATCTACAATAAATACTTGCTGGCCATGTTTTTAATTTCATATATGGCAATATTGTCATAAACCTGGACATTTCCATTACATGCTATAAAAATCCCAAATACGAACCCATTTGTAAGTAAATTGATAGCTTGCAATGACATATGTAACACAGAAACATTCTACCTATGCAAATAACATGTTAAATGCTATAGCATTTCAAGGCTAGCTCATTATAGGGTTCTAGATATGGATTACATCACAAAGTAAAATGCAATATAATCTGCAGATTGTATGTTACAGAGCAGGTGGGGAATATCAGATTGACTTGAAAAAATTTAGTGTAACTTGTATAGGTCACTTTTCACACACGTGGATTGCACAAGAATTTTATTAATCGATTTTGTTGCCGAAAATCTGTAGCGTAATGCAATAGCAGTAAAGTAAATGTGATTTGGAAAATAAATATTAGATAGTGTGATTTTTCACAATATTGTGATATCAAATCAGCAACATATATGCACCACGATTCAGGGAAAATGCATGTTAATCCAAATCAAAAATGCACTATAAATAGCACAAATCAGTATAAAAAATGCACATAAAAACCATGAGTATTTGATTCAGATATTCCGCATGACAATCCACTACTTGGGAAGATATTAGAAGCTTTACCAGTGCTCTGGGTTTGGTCTATGATGTATGATCTTCTGAAACAGACCGAACTGATGCAAAACACTATAGGGATCTTGTCATCAGGACAGACTTTTTCACCTAATAACAGGTTCCCACAGAATGCTAATTCCCAATCTGCTTTTATAACATTATTGGTTCCACTAACTTTTAAAATGTGACAAAAGTATCCCTGGCTACCTGTCAGCAAACTGCATCAAGTCACAGGGGGAATCGGAGTCCCTGGTGTCATAATCTCGTATATACTCAGTCTTCCTCCATCCCTTATTCAGACGTAAGCCGACATATTTGCTTGGAGCATGGGTCAGCTAAAGGCTGCACAAGGGAGATGGGGCACTTTCCACCGGCGCTTATGCCCATTTCATCTCTCCTACTGCCAGAAAGCAGTGACCCCAGCCTATCCTTGGCAAAATCCCACAAACGTGAGGTCATTTTCTGCATTGTACAGCCGACTAATGACTAGACCAACGCCCACGAGTGAGATTTGCTGAGAGTCAACTGGCGGCTCTCTGAAAAGGGGAGGTTTGGGAAGAGGCGGCCATAAGCACCAAAAGGAAAATGTGACTAATTAGCAACCTTTGGAGCCAGAAAGGAGCCCCTGAGGCAGATTTCTATATTTGCAAAAGTCATTTATCCTGAAAAATAAACCATTAACAACTAAATGAACAATTTCTGTCCCAGGAAGCACACACCGTCGTGTAAGTATGCTTGGGTTAAAACCACTAATTTCATGTTTTTGATTTCCTTTAAAGAAACATTTTACCAATCTACAAATGATACAAATGCTAAGCATTACAAATAGCACAATATACCAAGATGTCAATGTGGCTACAAACATAGTTACAGAAAATTGTGCAAAAGTGTGCAAACACCTTAGAAGGAAACGGGCAAGTCATGACTGGTTTCCCCTCAGACTGTTATAGTATAATGCACTGTAAAATGGACAAAGAAGCTCAGAAACATTAAAGAAACCCTCCCAAAGTGAATGACTTATGACAGAGCACAGGATTCCTGCACATTTCAGATCATTTCACATCTCTTCAAATATTAAACCACCGGCCTGCATAGATATTGTTCACTTTTTTTTTCTAAAATGAAAATCTAGATTTTTTTTTCTGTAAAAAGACATTTTCTCTGCTATCTGCTTGTAGAATCAATAAATGATTTGACAGGTCATCCAGCTTGCATAGCTCTATGTGAAAGCACTTCCCCTACTTGTTAAGCTTCTGTGTTAAAAGATATGCTTGAAATATATGTTTGCACAAGAAACCTTCTTCAATGTGAAGCGGCTCATCATTGCTCAAACATTTTGGTGGGAAAGAGATAGCTCAGACCTGGCAGCAATTGTATTTTAACTTGTTTTGATTATCTAAAGCAAAATTGGATATGTCTGTTGTTTTTAATGCATTTTTTTCATAGGACAGAATTCTAACGACTTTCTTTGTCCTGCTGTAATCTGTATATGTTTAATATGTTTTGTGGTGGTGGCAGCACAATGCTTAGAAGTTACACAAGGTCATAAGTCACTTTTTACTGCACCATATTGCAGTACTGGAAGATGAGTGTACATACCAATAAAGCTTGTGTTTCTTGCTCTTAGTTCCACAATATTCAATAATAAGTTTTTATCCTTACCAACTAAGACTTCTAAATGTCAAGTCACTTCTCACATGGCCATTACAATCCGGTTGGCTACTATGGATTTTATTACTTTACTTTTATACTGAAACCATGTAAAGAATAAATTGTCTTTTAACTTGCTACAAAAGATATTCCACATGAAATAGTTATATCCGTACTGACATTTTCATGATCAGTAAAAATGGCTTTCCAGAATTAAAGCGCAACTCCAATTACTTTTGTTTTTCAAATCAGTACCTCTTGTCATGTAGAACCACTACCCCTTTCATGACCTATGTCAGCAGTTTCTTTGCTATCCTCCTCAGTGTAACACAGTACCGATTATCTTTGTAAATCTTTACTGCTCCCTGCTCACTCTGGAGGGATGAGAAGGTCATGTGATGTCCTCTGTGTGTGGCTAGCAGGAGAGCCTTGTGTCTGCAGCTCTATGAATGCAGAACTATCCTGTAAAGGTAGAAGGGCTCCCCTGTCACTCCATCCCAATCTGTGATCCAGGAATTGCTGCCAAGTTATTTTATGAGAATACAATAAATTGGTGTTACACTTTTTTACCTCCTTCACCACAGTTCACAATTAATCCTAAACAAAGATACCAAAATAGATTCATCAAAAAAATCTAAAAACAAGTGTAAAGTTAAACAATTCCAATTTTCCAATTCCACTTAGAGGTGTATGAGGGCTTCTTTTCTTCATAACAATTTCACTTCCTGGATATGCAATATACCAAATGTGGTATGATAGAAAAGTGCATTTGTGCCATTTTATTTTGTGGTCCAAATGACAAATTCCCTTTATTCTTTCTCTTAGTAAGATTAACTAGATACCAATTTTACAAAAGCTTTCTTATGTTTGAATACAAAAATGTAAACATTTTTTGTACTAAAAAAATGTTTTTGTTGTTGAATTCTAGTCTAACTCCGTACTCTGGAGTTTGTTGACTCGGTTAATGTCAGAAAAAGGTACCCGAATTTCTGTTTTATGTACACATTTTCTCTACACATCTGTTTTACCATGAAGCCCCCCCCCCCCTTTTCATATTAGTCAAAGAAGTGCCTAAACAAGGCCTAAATCCCTCTGTCATTTTTGTGTAAGGCATTATAAACAGTTTTTTTGGGGGGCAGAAGTTATGACAGAACTGCACATACGCCACTCCACCATTAGTCAGTGAAGTCACACCAGCTTTAGAATATCATCCATAAGTACAGCAGACGCCCCATCATTTTCTAGTAGTTACAGCAGACACCAATGGCAGTTAAAAGGCAATCACCACAGCTTTTACTACACTACTCACAGAAGAAGTAACTGCCTTACCACCACTCATGGCAGCCCCCGCCCGTCTTACTGATCACAGCAGGGCTACCCTTCTCAACAGGTAGAAGCAGTAACCAAGCATAGATGACAAGTAATATACAAATTACACAGCATTGTTTATGTAAACAGAAGTAGAAATAAACATTTTAAAAGTCTATTGTGTGTTTCTGCTGGTGTGGGGATCAAGAGCCCCTGACCAAACCAAAATTAGAAGTAAAATAGTGAAGTACACCTGCGCTAGCAATGTATCCAGTATCTATTTATATTTACTTCTTCGTTAGGGTACATACGTGTTGATGTTCCATGATGAAGAAGGTATATTGCCATAGTGTGGTAATGTTTCCATCAGTTGCGAAGTTAGCCATTGGCAAGGGCTCACTCCAACTACTTGTTTTTACTCTCTCTACCTTCCACTATCAGGTGGCATTTGGATTTCAGAACCTGAGCATTGAATTTTAGGAGCTCAATTCGACTCGCATAACAATGGTGTCTCTTAAATGCCTGTGCAATTCTTCCTACTGCCAATATTTGTAGTCATATGGTGACAACTTATGGTTGCTTCTATTGCACCTCAATTCTACCACAGTGGTTTGATATCGGCAGAATAATATATTGCCAGTGTAGGTGTGCTTTAGATATTTATTTTTGGCTCTAAATACTTCCAATACATTTATGTTAACAGAGACATGGCCCTTTTTTGTTTTTTCATTGTTCACTCTCCACAATCAAAAATCTATAACTTTTTTATTTTTACATGTAAGAGCTCTGTGACAGCTTGTTTCTTGCTTAACAAATTGGATTTTATGGCTTTTACTGTGCACCCCAAATATATTGTCACTGTCTTTGATATTGCTTTCATTGTTGTTCCATAAAACATACAAGAAAAAGCTGCTTCCAATCTCACTTCATGTTTTATATGGGAGGAAATATTTACTCATTTAAAATTTAAAACCGAAATTTGAATATGTAGTAAAGATGAAGACCTACCGAGGGACCTCCTGGTAAGGTAATACTTATGATGCATGCCGCTGTATATTAGCCAATGAAGACGTGCTGAGAAATGAATGCAGCTGAGCATTACGCCCTAATAGATACAAATAAGCAGAATAGAACATTTCACATCGTTGATTTATTCCCCGGAACGTTTGGGAATGTTCTTATGATTTATATTGATTATTTCGTGGCACATATAATGTGATGTGAATTATTCTATTTTGTTTGTGTGATGTAAAACCTTTAAAGCAGCTTCCACTATTATTTCATAGAGACAACTTCTGACTGTGTGTTAAGAGGAATCCAGGTGTGGATGACAACTTTATCCAGCAATGTATCATCCAAGTTTAGAAACCTTCGGAAACAAACAGACTGTCAAGTAGTCAATGTCATCTACCTCAAAAAAGTTTGTAAAACATATTGTAAAAAAGAGGATTTTGCTTGAAACCTCTCTAGGTAAAACATCTTTGTCTGGAATATTTCACCAGGAAAGAGACTGGGTTGTCCAGGAAAATACAACATGGCGGCTTCCGCCCCAAATATTCCAACTGTAGAGGTTACGCTTGGCTGGCTTAAACCACATGTCTTCAAAATCAGTCATGATAGTGACTAAGGTGTCTGACAAAGTGAATATTTGTACCCAGTTTTATTATTGTAAGCTACTTCAGCGCTATGTAGGAAGTGGAGAAGGCAGAAGTGGTAATAAACAGCTTCAACCATCTCATTAGTGTCTCTGGCTGTGTCCTGCTCCCACAATCCTGCACTCACACAGTGGGGGGCATTTATTATCGCCTTTTAACATCTTAAGGAATGCAGCCAGTCTATAGCTTAAAGGGGAATTATCATCTGGACATTCACATTCACATTCAATTTCATTAATCTGCAATACATAAACATTTCTTCAATTAGATTACATTTTATTTAAATAAAAAATGTTCCGTTGTGAAGATAATTTCTCATAAATGTAGCCAAATGGTCCCTTAGAAACAAAACTGTGTCCTTAGATACGACCAGCTCTGCTGGAGTGATTTCACAATGAAACAAAAGGTTTTTGTATATGAAATGTCCGGGAATTACTGCAGGTCCCACAGCCTTCCTGTGGTAATAATTGCTGAATCCAGGTGGTCAGTCAGAACTCAATAGCGCATGTCTAGCCACTGCTGCCAAAATGTGAGGTGGTCGTATCCAAGGAAGCTATCTTGTTTCTAAAGGACAACATGACTACATTGATGAGAAAATATCTTCACAGAAGAACCTTTTTTTAAAGAACATACAATAGAAGAAATGTTTACGTATAACAAAGGAATTTATTTAAATGTGAATGCCCAGATGGGAATAAGGCTCAGCCCCATTTTTTGTATTCTGACATGCGTCGCTTTATACGTTTATAAGATTGCTTTTTCCCCACATGTTTTACTTCATTTTAGTGGGTTGAGAAGTTTTGCATTTATTTACAAAACAAAAATGATACATTTTTTGAAAAATTTGCCATTTTTGAAATTCAAAATCATTTCATTTTCAGACAGATAGATTTAACACTTAAATAAGTTGCTGAATAACATTTCCCTTGTGTCTTATTTACATATTCATAATTTTTAAAATTTCTGGATAATTTATTTTGATGTCACACGGCTTATAAATCGAAAATATTGATTTTCCGTATTTTCAGAATTGACTATTTTGGGGATAAATACTGTTTTGAATGAAATTTTAAATATATAACATAAAAACCCTATATAATCAACCCATTTTAAAATCTGCACTTCTCAAAAACAGCTTTTAGTAAGATTATTAACCCCTTGCGATAGTAATTACATCAAAATTGAGGTGAAATGTAGAATGGTCTCCCGAGTACAGAGAGCCCCCACATGTGGCCGTTACTTGCGAGGCACAGAAGGGAAGGAGCACCCTGCAGCTGCCAGGATTTTAGTTTCCTCATTGGCCCATTTTGCAGGCTATAAAATGTTTGCTTTTGCGGCATTGGGGCCATGTGACTGTATTTTTTTTGAGGGACGAGATGTTTTTTTTTTCCAGTGTTACCATTTTGGGGTTGGTATCATCTATTGTTGAAAATTTTGAAAAAAATTTTTGAGTGCAGAAGTAGAAAAACATCAATTTTGTACTGGATTTTTTACTTTTTTTTTTTTTTTTTTTTGCTGTTCACCTTATAGCCTAATAATCATGTTATCTTTGTTCTTTGGGTTAATACGACTAAAGGGATATTTTACAAAATATTTTTTATTATATTTTACAAAATTTGCCAAATAAAACCTAATGTGGGGAAAGATCTATCATTTTGCATTGCTGTTTTCCGAGTGGCACAACATGTTTACATTTTTGGATATGGAGCTGGTTGATGGCTTGTTTTTTTTTTTTTGCGGGACATATTGGGGCAGATTTACTTACCCAGTCCGTTCGCAATCCAGCGGCGCGTTCTCTGCGGTGGATTCGGGTCTGGCCGGGATTCACTAAGGTAGTTCCTCCGCCGTCCACCAGGTGGCGCTGCTGTGCTGAAAAGCATCTGAACGCACTGGAATTCACCGGGCCGGACCAAGTGAAGGTAAGTGCGTCCCAAGCGACACTTTTTTTGTTTTAAATGCAGCGGTTTTTCCGAATCCGTCGGGTTTTGCTTGGCCATGCCCCCCGATTTCCGTCACGTGCATGCCAGCGCCGATGCGCCACAATCCGGTCGCGTGCACCAAAATCCCAGGGCAATACAGGGAAAATCGGCGCAAATCGGAAATATTCGGGTAACACGTCGGGAAAACGCGAATCGGGCCCTTAGTAAATGACCCCCATTGTACTTTGCAACAGTATCATTCCGGAGTACATATGTTTGTTTGATCACTTTTTATTGCATTTTTTTGTGGGATTCAATAGGTAAAAATCATAACTTTTGGTGGGTTTTTAACAGTTTTTTTTAACAGCGTGCATCGTGCAGGTTCAATAATTATTTACTTTTATTCTACGGGTAGTTACGGACACAGTGACACTATATATGTGGGGTTTGTGCTATGATTTAGACTTTTTTAGCGTTATATGTCCCTTTAAATGTTATGGGGCTCATGGGCATTTTTATTGATTTAATACTTTATTTTTAATTAAAAAATGAAGAAAATATAGTCAGCTCACCTGGACATGAGAAAACATGCGGCAACAGCGTGGTGGTTCGTGAGCACGGAGACTGCGGCTCTGAAGGACACAGGAATTGCAAAAACAAACAAATCCAGCTTCCAACGAAAACCACGTAAGTATAAAAGTTCAAATTTATTGAAAAAACTTCATAAAAAGTCAATAAGACATGCAGCAAAAACATTTTTTTTTAAACTTTTTTTTTAACTATTTCCACCGTGGGACATGAAGAAGCAATCAGCTGATTGCTTGTTCATGATAATACCCTGAAATACTGATGTATTGCAGGGTATTAGCAGTGTCAGCCTATGCACATGCAAAAGAAACCTCTGTGTAAGAGGAGAAGAGATATCCCCCTTTTTTTTTTTTTCTCTTCTTCATCGTACTACAGCAAATTATGGACACTCAGTTTCTGAATGTACATGCTTTTACGCTTGACATCATTTCTTTGTCATGGTTTTCTGCTGTTGTAAAACTTCTCAATAAAAACCGTTTAATGATAAAAAAAAAATACATGTTAATTTAACTGATGCCAATGATTGATGTAATCATCATAGATCGGGCATTTTCGGACGTGGCGATACCTAATGTGTTTATGATTTTTACTGTTTATATATATGACTTCTAGGGAAAGGGGCTATTTGATTTTTTTTTTTACATTTTTATAATTATAATTTTTTTTTTAACTTTTTTATTTTTACTATTTTTCAGACGCCCAAGGTTGTCAGATTTAACCTACCATATACTGCCATACAACATTATGGCAGTATATGGGGATTTTCCTCCTGATTCATTACAATGTGCAAATCGCACATTGTAACGAATGGGTTAAAAACCAATCTTCACCCCGATGAAGTCATGGGGAGAGCCGATCTTGCCCAAGATGGTGGCGCCCATGCTTTGCCGGCAGTGATCGACGGGATAACACCGATCACGGTGCAATATGCAGCAAAGACTTACTAGCTGTGGAGAGGGCTCAGACGGTGAGCCCTTTCCATGTACTCGCACCCCGACTTGTGCTGTACTATTACGATACGCGTCAGGAAAGGGTTAAGCATGTCTTCCAGCTTAACTACTTTCCATTCATGCATCCCCACAATCTGTACTTGTTTTATTTATTTCATTTTCGTAGTGCAGCCTTTCCTCTGCTAAAAAAAAATTCATAAGAAACAAAACAAGGAATCCACTCTGTTTCAGTTGCTAGACTTGCCCTTTTTCCTTTCTCGAGATTGTTTAAAAATTCTGTGATAACTGAATAAAGTCCAATAAAGTAACAGGATAAAGTCCACGCATTTTACATTTATAAGAAGGTCTGCTGCCTTTGATGGGAGACATACACTCACCGGCCACTTTATTAGGTACACCTGTCCAACTGCTTGTTAACACTTAATTTCTAATCAGCCAATCACATGGCGGCATTTAAGCATGTTGACATGGTCAAGACAATCTCCTTCAGTTCAAACCGAGCATCAGTATGGGGAAGAAAGGTGATTTGAGTGCCTTTGAACGTGGCATGGTTGTTCGTGCCAGAAAGGATGGTCTGAGTATTTCAGAAACTGCTGATCTACTGAGATTTTCACGCACAACCATCTCTAGGGTTTACAGAGAATGGTCCGATAAAGAAAAAACATCCAGTGAGCGGCAGTTTTGTGGGCGGAAATGCCTTGTTAATGCCAGAGGGGACTGGTTCGAGCTGATAGAAGCAACAGTGACTCAATGCCACCGTTACAACCCAAGGTAGGCAGAAGAGCATCTCTGAACACACGTCGTCGAACTTTGAGGCAGATGGCTACAGCAGAGAAGACCACACGGGTGCCACTCCTTTCAGCTAAGAACGGAAACTGAGGCTACAATTTGCACAAGCTCATCGAAATTGGACAGTAAAGATTGGAAAAACGTTGCCTGGTCTGTTGAGTCTCGATTTCTTGCTGCGACATTCGGATGGTAGGGTCAGAATGTTGTGCGTCAATGAAAGCATGGATCCATCCTGCCTTGTATCAACGGTTCAGGCTGGTGGTGGTGGTGTCATGGTGTGGGGAATATTTTCTTGGCACTCTTTGGGCCCCTTGGTACCAATTGAGCATCGTTGCAACGCCACAGCCTACTTGAGTATTGTTGCTGACCATGTCCATCCCTTTATGACCACAATGTACCCAACATCTGATGGCTACTTTCAGCAGGATACTGCGCCATGTCATAAAGCTGGAATCATCTCAGACTGGTTTCTTGAACATGACAATGAGTTCACTGTACTCAAATGGCCTCCACAGTCACCAGATCTCAATCCAATAGAGCATCTTTGGGATGTGGTGGAACGGGAGATTCGCATCATGGATGTGCAGCCGACAAATCTGCGGCAACTGTGTGATGCCATCATGTCAATATGGACCAAAATCTCTGAGGAATGCTTCCAGCACCTTGTTGAATCTATGCCACGAAGAATTGAGGCAGGTCTGAAGGCAAAAGGGGGTCCAACCCGTTACTAGCATGGTGTACCTAATAAAGTGGCCGGATGAGTGTAGTTAGTGTACACATATGTTTGGATATAGCAATATCACCATTACTTAAATGAACGGTGTTTTACTTTATCTGATATATTGCCATATGAATAATGGTTCAGGGGGGGAGGGGGTTGTTTTATAAACAATTGTGTATTTTAAATAGTTTTAAAATATAGTTGTTTTTGGCATATTTAGTAAAATTGTATTGATTTGTCTACTAGCACATATCTTTGTTTTGAGTCATTTTGTATACCTTCTGATGTGAAGGCTCTTCATGGCTATATAAATGTGGACACTTTTTATATGAAGATATTTATTGCATGTAAGTGTGTGTGTCTACAGTATTACTATATCATACGTCTTGCATGTATGTTTGTGTGTCTGTAGAATTACAGACTGTATTGTATGTATGTGTCTGCAGTATTCATGTATCATATGTATTGCACGTATGTGTTTGTCTGCAGTATTAGTTCATCACGTGTACTGCATGTATGTTTGTGTGTCTACAATATTAGTGTTTCATGTGTATGTGTTTGTGTGTGTGTAGTACAAGTATAACATATGTTTTGCATATATATATATATATATTTATATATATTTTGGTCTGTATATATATATAAACTTAAAGTGTAACCGTCATTTCAAAAAACTTTTGTAGGGCAGGTAATTTTAAGCCCTTTTGCAATTGGATTAGTTACCCAAATCTTGTTCCTTCCTCTTGTATTCTGCAGACTTCCCCTAGATATCAGTAATCTCTCATATATCTGTTGCTAAGCACATCCCATCTTCAGAAAGGAGCAGAGACTACGGAGCAGGAGACAGGCCCCCATCTCTCTCTCTGCAATCAGCTGATCACCTCATGTCTCACTGCTCCAGCAGTCACTCATGTGCAGGGAGAAGCCCTAACTAATGTAATAACCAAGCACATACACTTATGTCTCCCTCAGCTTTCCCTACACTTGTGTATAAACAAATAATCCACACAGACACAAGCTGCAGCCACCCTCCCCCCATCACCTCACACAAGGAAGTGGCAGGAGAGACTCTCCAAGTCTGCAAGCTGTTCACTCATGTGCTGTGCTGAAGTTTTACTTAGATAGATAAATAGATACATAGATATGAGACAGATAGATAGATGGATAGGAAATATATAGATATAGATACATAGATAGATAGGATATACACAGATAGATATGAAATGATATAGATAGGATATAGGATAGGATACTTAGGAGATAGAAATATATTAGATAGATGGATAGATAGATAATACAAAGATAGATAGATATGATGTAATTGGTCAGCAGCATGCGCTTTTGATGGGGTGACAGGAGGCAGGTCCCGCCCCTCCATCTTGCTGATTGTAGGTTTTTTGAGAACTGGAAACCCTGGTTGCTATGGGCCAAAAAAGTTACTAAATTGGGACTGAGGGGCAAAATACTTTGAGGAAAGATTCCCAGGGACACCTGGAGCAGAATTATGTTACACTTTAAAGTTTAGACACACCCTTCTCGTTGAAAGAGTTTTCTGCATTATCATGACTATAAAAATTGTAGATTAACAGTGAAGGCATCATAACTGAATTAACACATGTGGAATTATAGAAAAGAAACTGGCTGACATGAGGACTGCCCCAGGAAAGGAAGATAAAGAGTCATCTCTGCTGCAGAGGATAAGTTCATCCAATATATGCAAATGAAACGCTCACCAAGCTGTTACTGCAATTTAGCAACTTTTCATTATTGAATATATATAAATTGTTACAAGCATTTTAGGCCAATAATATAATCCAGCGTGAACCCCAGGAGAACAGGCTGAGCACACCATGTAGTTACTCCACTAGGGAGGACGGCGTCCAGCACATCATGTTTGTGGAGACCCAAAGAAATGCTAAGGGAATATTCCTAGCACCTCCTGATCCAGGCCCCTTTTGATATCATGGTCCCAAGTGCCCAGGAGCTTTATTGTTCCATTTCATGCATATAAGCCCTATTATTACGCTGTGGCCAACCACCTTGATATATTAGTTGCCAAGTTTCCCTGATAAACAGTTGCCTCTTGCAAGTCCCTTACAGGAAGCAAGCACTTTACAAAGTCTTAAATAAGGGTTTTCACCAATTGTTTGAACTTATCTTTACAATTTATGGCCTTATATAGCCACTTTTCTTAACAAATAACTTTAGCGACTTCAAGCTTGAGCAGTTGCATTCCCAGCTGTTTGTGTGGGAGCTTTTGCAGAGATGTGCGATTTTAATTGGTCGGAAATAGGTTTTTAATATTTTTTAGGTCCAAATCTGGGGTGCGTGTTATAGTCTGGAAAGATACGGTAATTCAGGGCAGGTTTACACAAGGTCATTTAAAGGAAATGTACCATCAAAATCAAGCATGATGAACCAGGGACACTTATTCATAGATCCAGACACCGTGACTGTTTTCTTATATTTGTTATCCATGACCTCCTTTCTTCTGGGGGTGTTATCTGAGCACCAGGCTGTTACAGTATACAGTGTACAGAGGGTGAAACACTCTAACAGCCTTTGAATCTGCGTTACAGAGGGACTCAGATAACACCCCCAGGATCTCTTCAGGCATAGAATAATTAATTACCATAATTTTAAAAGTAGATTTTTAAAAGAAATATGATGCCACCAATATCATTAAATGGATAACAAATTTAAGATTACCACAACCACGGATTCCCTGGTTTATCATGAATTATCATTAATAAATGAATTTTAATTTAACGCCCAATCAATGACTTGATACGGATCACTTTCATGTGCTGCCAGTTTTTTAGTCTGACTTCCATTGGGAAAGAGAAAACATAGTGCATTGTACATGTACGGTCCATCAAAGGGATGGGGCTTGCGGTTTATAAAATACACAGATAACTCATGGACATTAAAAATGGCTTTCTTAATAGGCCCTTATTAATAATCTGTATACACAAATATGCAGAGGAGATGCACATCCTCTCTACATGCTAACGTGGCTGTGGGAAACTATGTGATATATTTAATGGCATAGGAAAATGGACACAACGCTCAAATAATGGAGGCTTTTTAAACCCAAGAAGTGAATATTTCAGACCAGTGGCACTACGCGCTGAATTATTCATTGCTATCACAAGCAGTTTTCTAGCACAGAGACCTTGCCATGCCAATGATGGGGAGGGCTTAACATGCCTTATAACTATACACAACAATTGCTAACTTCTCTTTCGAAGGATCTGGATTAGAGATGAGCGAACATGCTCGTCCGAGCTTGATGCTCGGTCGAGCATTAGGGTACTCGAAACTGCTCGTTATCTCAATCCAATAAAGCATCTTTGGGATGTGGTGGAACGGGAGATTCGCATCATGGATGTGCAGCTGACAAATCTGCGGCAACTGTGTGATGCCATCATGCCAATATGGACCAAAATCTCTGAGGAATGCTTCCAGCACCTTGTTGAATCTATGCCACAAAGAATTGAGACAGTTCTGAAGGCAAAAGGGGGTCCAACCCGTTACTAGTATGGTGTACCTAATAAAGTGGCCAGTGAGTGTAGATCAACATAGATTCAAACAGAAAAAAGTTACTGGAGTCAGATCCTGATTGCTGCCAAGAAAATTCTCAATGCTGCGTGGTGGCGAACCTACCAGTGGTGGCGAACCTACGGCACTGGTGCCAGAGGCGGCACTCGGAGCTCTCTGTGTGGGCACCCAGGCCATCACCCCAGAATGAAGTTCACCAGACAGGACTCAAAGAATCTTCCTGGAGAATCTTCCTACAATGATAGACGAATTTGCCCTTCTCCTTTCAACTGCGTTGTTGTCCTTAGGAGGCTGAACGATTGAAAATTGTAAAAGAAAAAGGAGAAAAAATTACTGCTTAAATTGCTGTGCTGGCACTTTGCAATAAATAAGTGGCTTTAAGTTGAAGTTTGGGCACTCCAGCTCTAAAAGGTTAGCCATCACTGCTATATACAGATATATAAAAAGAGAAGAAGACCTAAAAAAGGGGTGACAAACACAAGAACTTGCGTTATCCATACCGTCTGTGCCTTTCACACTAACCTGAAGAAACAGCATTCCTCTCATTGTTACCTCTGTGCCGGCAGTTTTTATTTGATGATGTCATCGCGTCTGCCAGCCTCAGCCTTGCATACAGAGACTGCACAGAGGAGAAGTAAACCGGATTGCGGCTTCTTCAGGGGAACACAGAAAAATGAGTATAGGTTTGCTTTTTTTTTTTTTTTTTTAAATGGAAGGAACAAACATAGGGGGTGGGCTTACAGACAGATGGCCATTTTAAACAAGATATCCATGCCTCCCAACTTTTCTAACAGAGAAAGAGGGAAAAAGATTATGAAATTTTTTTGCTGTAAGCCACATCTCTTGCCTGTTACTGCACCCCCATTGCATAATTTACCCTAGTGCCCTCCATCTTCCCTTCACATTGTGTCCCCCAGCTCCCTGTCACTATCTTGCCCCTCTTGATATTGTATCCCTGTCATATTAAAGCCCCCTAATATATTGCCCCCAAACAGCTCCAACAATCGTTTATTTTGGCTACCCCACCACCTCCCCCTCTTCTTGTGCCTCCCCCAGCATTTACTCCTCTTATTGTATCTGCCTCTTAATGTGCCCCAAGGCAGCTCCCCCTCATATTGTACCCCCACATTAAAATAAACACAAATACTTACCTTTTCCGTACTGTCTACATACAGCAGAAGCAGAGGCACATGGATAATGTAGGGAGTTGATGGCTCTCCGTATTGTGACTGAAATAAGCTCTTTCCACATCCAGGGGATGCCAACAGATTTTATGTCCCGGCACATACCACCTGCTGGGCAGGAAAGTGATGTAGATCCCAAAAGCTGGGATTGTCCCACTGGATCTAGGACAGTTGCGTATTATGGAGGTAGCTAGAGAAAAAGGGTTATTATTAGGCACCCTTCTCTGTGGCCTATACTTACAAGAAGAGACTGCAGAATAGAGGGAACTATAAGGAGGGGGTTACAGAAAAGATTGTGACTATTGCCTACTGTGAGGCAGGTACTGTAACTATTGGCTACTTTAGAGGAACATATTGTCTATTACAGTTCACTTAACTGTTAAGGAGTTGATATATTTCTACAGTAATAACATTATATACAAGGCAACCACAAGCCTTATGTGGCCCCTTGTGAAAAGGAGTTTGACACCCAAACTCAGAGGGGTAATATGTATGGAGAAATTTGTGGACGTGCCTTAATGCATTTTGGCAGTTATTAGTTATTATCTACTTTGGAAAAGGTGTTTTCTTACAGGATACCTTTACAGAAGAAATCCACAGTGAATCTTAAAGAGAACCCGTCATGCAAAATAACCCCCCTAAACTAAATATATTTTCATAAACTGCCATTAGAGAGCATTGCCTCTATCCCTTCATTCTCCCTCTACTACTACGCGCAAAAAGTGGTGTTTGATATCGGACCACCCACCCAGCCAAATACTATTTTGCCATGTAGGTTTGTGCTTTAGATATTTATTTTTGGCTCTAAATACTTCCAATACATTTATGTTAACAGAGAACATGGCCCTTTTTTGTTTTTTCATTGTTCACATCTCCCACAACAAAATCTATAACTTTTTTTTTTACATGTAAGTAGCTCTGTGACAGCTTGTTTTCTGCTTCCTACAAATTGGTTTTAATGGCTTTTTACTGTGCACCCCAGATTACACACACTGTCTACTTTGTTCTCTGGGCCGGTGCAAAATCACGGGATAAACAATTTGTATAGGTTTTTTATAAGGTTTTTATACATTTACAAAAATTAAAACCTCCTTACAAAAATTTTCTCTTTTGAGTTGCCCATGTATCTTGTGGCGCTAAAACTTTTTTACCATTTTCACCATTTTTTAGCCTGATAACCTTTGGATCCCTTTTGATTTTTTAATATTTTTAAAAAATGGCAAAAGGGCCATTTCGACTTTGGGCCCTATTTTCTGTTACAGGTTAAACACACGTGAAAAACTGTTTTATATATATTAATTAATCGTGGCATTTTCGGACGTGGCGAATCTAGTGTTTATGATTTTAACTGTTATTATAGATGGACTTCTAGGAAAGGGCTATTTTTGTTTTTTTTTTCATTTTATAATTATAATTTTTTTTTTTATAACTTTTTATATTTTTACTATTTTTCAACTCCCCAGTTGTCAGATGTTACCTACCAATACTGCCATATACAACATATGGCAGTATATGGGGTTTTCCTCTGATTCATTACAATGTGCAAATCGCACATTGTACAAACTGGGTTAAATACAACCATCTTCACCCCGATGAAGTCATGGGAAGCTGATCTTGCCCAGATGGTGGCGCCCATGGCTTTGCCGGCAGTGATCGACTGGGATTAACACGATCACGGTGCAATATGCAGCAAAGACTTACAGCTGTGGAGAGGGCTCCAGACGGTGAGCCCTTTCCCTGTACTCTCGCACCCCCGACTTGTGCTGTACTATTACATATACCGGTCAGGAAAGGTTAAGCATGTCTTTCCACCTTAACTACTCCATTCATGCACCCCCCACATCTTACTTGTTTATTTATTATCAATTTTTCGTAGTGCAGCAGCCTTTCCTTCTGCTAAAAAAATCAAAGAAACAAAACAAGGACCACTCTGTTCATTGCTCTAACTTCCCTTTTTCCTTTCTTCTCGCGATTGTTTTAAAATCGTGATAACTGAATAAAGTCCAATAAAGTAACAGGATAAAGTTCCACGCATTTTACATCTTATAAGAGTCTGCTGCCTTTGATGGAGACTTAACACTCACCGCCACTTTATTAGGTACACCTGTCCAACTGCGTGTTAACACTTATTTCTATCAGCAATCACATTGCGGCATTTAAGCATGTTGACATGGTCAAGACATCTCCTTCAGTTCAACCGAGCTCAGTATGGGGAAGAAGGTGATTTGAGTGCTTTGAACGTGGCATGTTTGTTCGTGCCAGAAAGGATGGTCTGAGTATTTCAGAAACTGCTTGATCTACTGAGATTTTTCACGCACAACCATCTCTAGGGTTTACAGAGAAATGTCCGATAAAAAAACATCCAGTGAGGCGCAGTTTTGTGGGCGGAAATGCCTTGTTAATGCCAGAGAAGATTGGGCAGACTGGTTCGAGCCTGATGAAAGGCAACAGTGACTCAAATCGCCCACCTGTTACAACCAAGGTAGGCAGAAGAGCAATCTCTGAACACACGTAACGTCGAACTTTGAGGCAGATGAGCTACAGCAGCAGAAGACCACACACGGTGCCACTCCTTTCAGCTAAGAACATGGAAACTGAGGCTACAATTTGCACAAGCTCATCGAATTGGACAGAAGAATATTGGAAAACGTTGCCTGTCTGTGAGTCCTCGATTTCTACGCGACATTCGGATGTAGGGTCAGAATTTGGCTCAACAACATGAAAGCATGGATCCATCCTGCCTTGTATCAACGGTTCGTCGTTGTGATGGTGGTGTCATGGTGTGGGAATATTTTCTTGGCACTCTTTGGGCCCCTTGGTACCATTGGCATCGTTGCAACGCACAGCCTACTTGGTATTGTTGATGACCATGTCCACCCCTTATGT
>CM033645.1:66489526-66641229 GCA_019512145.1 Engystomops pustulosus | reverse complement strand
GTGGACAAATTACCATCTACTGCCACCATTATAAAATTGACAAGCGGAGTTGAACAATTTTCTTTCAAGCTTTGTTTTTACTTTTTCTCATATTGCCATAAGCTTATAGCCATTACTTATGTATGGGGAAGTTTTTCCAGGACATTTATACGTTTACAAAAATAATATCAAACTTTTGATCACTGCTTTTTTAAATTTTGTTGGTGGCCAAATGCCAAAAGGTGGTAATTTTGGCATTCACCATGTAGAGTAACTATTATTATTATGTTTTAATAGATCCAGCATTTTTGGACATGGGGATACTTGATATGTTTATTTTTGATAATTTTTATTTTAAATAAAGAGGAGTGATTTGAATTTTTAGGAGATTCTAAACAGGTGTGGTTCTGTTAATTTGTATCACATACTGAAATACTAGTGCATTTGAGTATACAGCATTTGTACAAAGGCAGACCTTAATCCACATATACAAAAGAGAAGCCTTAAAGCCATTGTAAATTAAGAACGCCTTCACACACAGTGCGCTGAAAAGATTAAACAATTAACGGGGTAATGGTTCCAGTGTCTTTGGAAAATGGTACAGTCCCTGCCTACAGCAACCATTCATCTTCTGATGCCGTTCAATTCTAAACATTTTTAAACAAATGTGCTGTTTTTGGAGGGTTTTTTTAATGCTCCAGCATTACAGGGCCGGGTAGGTGAACATGACACATTTATTATTAAAACTACATCTAAATTTTGTGCCAGCAAATACAGACTTCAGTCTTGCCACAGATAAGTAAATTTTGTGCCAGCAAATACAGACTTCAGTCTTGCCACAGATAAGCCAGAAATGCAATAATTTTTCAAGAGGCAAATTCTTCTAAATACATAGAAATTCTTCTATGCAGAGAATATCATGTAAAGGGTTTAGATTACAACCAGGGCTGTGGTGCAGAGAATATCATGTAAAGGGTTTAGATTACAACCAGGGCTGTGGAGTCGGAGTTGTTGTTGTTGTAAAACAGACCGACAAACATATAATACATTAAAAAATTATCAAATTCCCTTTAGCCCTTCGCACACCAGGATGTACTATTACTTCCTGATTCTGAGGGTGTTGTATGGAGAGAGGTCAGGGGTAGAGCTTTCTCCATACACAGCCGCTGTTGGCTGTTTAACCCCTTAACGCTGAAGCCACTTTTCACCTTCCTGACACGGCCCATTTTTTCAAATCTGCCCTGTGTCACTATAAATGGTTATAACTTTGGAAAGCTTTAACATATCCAAGTGATTTTGAAATTGTTTTCGTGACACTTTGTACTTCATGTTAGTTAAAAATTTTGGGGGTATGTTTTGCATTTATTTATGAGAAAATGAGATATTTGGTGAACATTTGGATAAATTCTCAATTTTCAAAATTCAAAATGTTCTACTTTTTCCAAACATGAGTCATAACACCAGAAAACATAATAACTAACATTCACCAAATGTCTATTTTATGCCTCCGTGGTTTTTTATACATACTATCATTTTTGTAAGCTGTTATGGGGCTTTGAACGTTAGGTGCGATTTTTCACATTTTCATAAAACAAGCAAAATCCTGCTATTGAGGGACCTGCTCAGGTTTGAAGTCACTTTGAGAGGCCTAAATAAAAGTAAAACCCCATAAATTACCCCACTATAGAAACTACACCCCTCAACGTACGTAAAACAACTTTAAAATGGTAAATTCTGAATATCTGGAAAAGCGATATTCGATTTGTAAGCCGCGTGACATAAAAAAAAATTATCCACACATTTAAAAAATTATGAAAATGTAAAGTAGACAAATGGGAAATGTTATTCAGCAATTTATTTAGGTGGTAAATCTATCTGTCTGAAAACACAGTGATTTTGAATTTCGAGAAATTGCAAATTTCAAAAAATTCATCATTTTTTCTTTTTTTTGTAAATAAACGCAAAACTTATCATGCAACAATTACCACTAAAATGAAGCATCATGTGGGGAAAAAACAATCTCAGAATCGCTTTGATAAGTAACAGTGTTCAAAAGTTATAACCATATAAAGTGACGCAGGTCAGAATCCAAAAAATGAGACTGAGCCTTAAGCTACAAAATGGCTGCGTCCATAAGGGGTTAAATTTCACTATTATAACTCGATATCCTGACAGAAAGGCACTAAGGAATGATAATTACATCTGATATATGACTGGACACATGGCCAGAGCTTCGACAAGGGGAGCGAGCAGATCATGTTTCTTCCGAGGTCCAGGATTGTGGTTAACGAGATTGCACTGATAAGGGTCAGTGTAGTCAGGAGAACTGGAGGCAGTTACCTCAAGTGCAGCAAAGAATCTCCCTGCTTCTGGCTTCTTGCCCGAGCTCACACGGCATGTACCGCCTTCTCTCTGATTGGTGAAGAAGTGATCACGTGCTCAGCATTGGAATCCTGGCATTGAACCATTTTGCCTCTTAAAACTGAAAGGTACCGAAATTTCAATGCATCGTGCAACCCTACACCAAACTGTGAAGTTATTGGCCTTTAACATATCCAAGTGATTTTAAAATTGTTTTCTCATGACACTTTGTAATTCATGTTTAGGTGGTATGTTTTGCATTTATTTATGAGAATATCAGATATTTGGTGAAAATTTGGAAAAATTCTCGATTTTTGAACTTCAAAATGTTCTACTTTTTCCATACATTGTCATAACCGCAAAAATACTTGTTTTTTTTTTGCATACTCTTATTTTTGTAGGATGTTATGGGGCTCTGAACGTTAGGTGCGATTTTTCACATTTTCATTAAAAACGCAAAATACTGCTATTAAGGGACCTGCTCAGGTTTCAAGTCACTTTGAGAAGCCTAAATAAAAGTAAAACCCCATAAATTACCCCATTATAGAAACTATACCCCTCAATGTACGTAAAACAACTTTTATGAAGTTTGTTAACCCTTTAATTGTTTTACAGACCAAACTGTGAAGTTATTGGCCTCAGAATTTGGCAAAATTGGATTTTTTTTTTGTATAAAAGATTCACATTTTTTAAAATAAGAATATGGAAGTGTCACAAGAAAACACAGCAAATGTTTTTTTTGACAATTTCACAGTACTTGGAATTATTTTTCTACCTTTCCACTATATTGCATGAGGGGGCACACACCAGTAGGTCAGTGTGCTTGGTTTACAATCCTTCATCTCGGTGGTAGATGTCCTTTAACCCCTTAACGCCGAAGCCACTTTTCACCTTCCTGACACGGCCCATTTTTTCAAATCTGCCCTGTGTCACTATAAATAGTTATAACTTTGAAACGCTTTAACATATCCAAGTGATTTTAAAATTGTTTTCTCATGACACTTTGTAATTCATGTTTAGGTGGTATGTTTTGCATTTATTTATGAGAATATCAGATATTTGGTGAAAATTTGGAAAAATTCTCGATTTTTGAACTTCAAAATGTTCTACTTTTTCCATACATTGTCATAACCGCAAAAATACTTGGTTTTTTATGCATACTCTTATTTTTGTAGGATGCTATGGGGCTCTGAACGTTAGGTGCGATTTTTCACATTTTCATTAAAAACGCAAAATCCTGCTATTAAGGGACCTGCTCAGGTTTCAAGTCACTTTGAGAAGCCTAAATAAAGTAAAACCCCATAAATTACCCCATTATAGAAACTATACCCCTCAACGTACGTAAAACAACTTATATGAAGTTCGTTAACCCTTTAATTGTTTTACGGGGGTTAAAACAAAATCAGATGCAATTTTGTAAGTAAAATAGTTTTGGCTAAATTTAAAATGTTTTTCAAAAAATGTACAAATTCTCAGTGGATAAAATACCAAAATGCTCCAAAAAATGTGATACCCAATCCCTCCTGCATAAAACAATTACCCCATATGTGGTGGTAACCTGCTGTATGTGCACACGCCAGGGCATCGAAAAAAAAGAAACTGCACCATTCAGAGTAGTAGATTATGCATGTCAATTTTACTGGCGATTACAATCTTTATTTTTTGGCAATTTGGACATATAAGGGCTTATTTTTTGCGACATGAGATCATGCACTTTACAAATATTTCATTTTAGTGGTCATTAGCTTATTGATGAGATTTTTATTAACTCTTGAATGTATGGGTGAAAAGAAAATTGTCAATTTTGGTTTAATTTTTTTTTTGTATTCTTTGGGGGTTGTGCACCATACACTAAAAATACTATATTATCTTTATTCTACAGATCACTACGATTACGGTGATACCTCATTTATATAGTTTTTCATTTATTTTTACAATTTTACTGGAAAAAAAAAACTTAATAAAGAGGAAATCTCATTTGTTTTTGCATCGCCATCTTTTCGAGAGACGCAACTTTATATATTTTTGTGGTTGACAAGAGCTAGTTTAGGGCTTATTTTTACGTGTTGAGTTGTCCTTCCCGTGGTACCATTTGGCGCACATAACTTTTTTGATCACTTTTTAGAACATTTTTGTGTAGCGATTTTATGAAAAATGTACATTTTTGGCGAGTTTTTTGGGTCTTGTTTTTACGAAGTTTACTGAGCGGGCCCAATAATGTACCTGAGTTATTGTACGGATTGTTACGGACGCGTATTACCAAATATGTGGGGGTTTTTTGGCGATTTTGTTTATAGGGAATGTTTGTGTTTAGGGGACTTTAACTTTATTTCTTTTTATTAAAAAATGTTTTTATTTAATGTTTTTAACTTTTTATATTTACTTTTACAGGTTGGCTTGAACAAGCGATCCACTTGTTCTTGCTCTTGTTCAAGCTCTTCTTCACCTTACACAGTGTAATACAGATGTATTATGCTGCGCATGCTCAGTGTGTTACAGCCGGGTCCTGCCAGAAGGCAGGGACCCGGCTCCCGGAAGAAGATCGGCAGCCCCAGGACACTGGCAGCGAACCCACTGGTGAGATTCGCAGGGGGCCATTCACTTTAAATGTCCCTAACACGCCGCGGTCGCGCATTAGGGGTTAACGCCCGCGATTGGAGAAATCTCCGATCACGGGTGTCTCCACAAGTTTGACGTAATCGTACCGCAAATTGCGGGAACGCACCACCCGCAATGCAGTACTATTACGTCAAATATTGGTAAGGGGTTAAGGCTTATTAACACATCAATAAGCAATCCTTAAATTGCACTTGCACAAAAAGACACCTTATACTGCTTTTAAACTTTACTTTTAAAAAAGTAATGAATGTCAGAATGTGAATAGAAGATGTAAACTTTGTTTCAAAAGTAAAAGGAAATGTGTCATTTGGAACACACAGCAAAAGGCATAAAAACAAAGAAGGACATTTACTGTATATGCTTATATGGCATTTTTCTGTTGCAGAAACTCTAGATTAATCGCAATTTCTTGCACACTGCAAAGAATTGTGATTATTTTGCCATTGCCCCATCTATGTGTTTCTAGGTGAAACAGAACTTGAGATATTGACTGTTAAAGGGGTTTTCCCACGAATCATAGAGATCTATAGAGATGCAGAGCAACAAGGGGTCCGACTGAGGAAACTGGAACCCCATCGGACCCCTCGTTTTCAGTATCTGTGGGAGTTTGATCACAAGTCCCCCACCGATCAGCAAACTAACTTTGATTCATGGAAAAAAGTTACAGTGAAAAATGTTATTTTTACTTACAGAACTTGGTTTGGGACAGCAACTTTAATTGTGCCCCTTCCAACCTGTCACTTGAAGGCAGAATGCAGAAAGGGGCTACAGAAGACACATATCCTAGGACGCAGGCACAGCTGTGCCCGTAGAGCCACCCTGCAGACTCATTCACCTTCCCTGGCTCCAGCGGGGGTCTCCACGCTCCAGTGCGCATACCTGTCTCCTAGGGCACATGCGCGCCAGCTGAGTAAGATTTAAAGGGACAGAGTGCCGATAATTGGCGCTGGCCGTCTGCCTGCCCTGATAAATTCCCAGCCCCTCCCGTGTCTCCTGCCGGATCTTTGTGCCTGAGAGAAAGCTTTATCCCTCTGCCTTACGACTGTTTGGTGGATTCCCGTTGTGACCCCAGTTCCATTCCTGACTCCACTCCTCTGCGGCCTACCTTGACCTTTTGTCTTGCTCCTGCCTGTCCCCGACCACGATTCTGTCTCACGATTCTGCACTTCACCTTGGGCGCCACCGTGGACAAAGTCGAGCCTGTGGAGCGACCTGGTGGTACCACGCTGCAGCAAGTCCAACCCGATTTGTGGCGGGCTCTGGTGAAAACCAGGTGCCACTTAGACTCCGCTCCCAGGTGTTGGATTACATCATTTTCTACGGTGGTACATAGGTACACTGACCTGGACATTCAGGCACTATTGACCATCTGTCATGAAGGGGTCAACCAAATAACATGTTACCTTGTGGACAAAATAAAAATGACTGTTCTGATAGGTTTTTAAACAGAGACTCGTTGATTAATAGTATTGCAGAAAAAACTGAAAAGAAAAATAAGCTTTGTCTTAAACAATGGATCTCCGTTATCTCATCACATTCATACCAGAGATAACAGCCATGTTGGAGAGGATGGTGACAGACTGCCAGGCCTATAAGGTTTCAGGCAGTAGGGTAACAATAATATTGCAATAAATATTTAACCATCTGGTTACTAACCACTCCACTAGAGTTTTCAAAATAATGTGATGCCCCTATTTGTTAAGGCAGTTTCACTCCGGCATCAATTAAATCATGGACTGTCATCTTGATTGCTCTCTTTGTTGAGGGACAGCACATTTCCATCGGAGGATCAGCGCAGCTTTCTATCCCGGCAAGACAATTCATAATTCTAAGCAGCGGAATGAATGCACAAATTACATTCTTCAACCTTTTACTCCCACTAAATCTTTCCTTTTTTCCACTTTGCTGAGCCTGAATATTTTATTCCTCCATCAAATATGCATCCCATTAATTAAGTTAAATTACTTCTGACTGCCAAATATTCTCTGTCGATGACTGTCAACAGAAAATACATGGCTGTGAACTTCTAATGACACAGTCTCGCTTAAACATGAGTTACAACCTTCACGCAAGCATCTACAGGCAAATTATCAGCCTCTTCTTCAAAACGGGGCTGAAATTAAATGCTGGTTTCTTTTTCTTCAGCTTTTAACATGTACACAATAGATGACACACGTTCTTGACAAAGCAAGTACTGCAATTTTAATTATATACCTTTTCCTCATCTTTTAATTGCTGTTGTTAATCAGTCATTAACTTCTTCCCAAAGTGCAAGATTCTTAAGTCTCCTTCAAAACATTTCGGCTCAATAAATTCCATCGCTCTTCATAACTAACATATAATTTTGTCTATTTTTAAAACTGTCATTTTCCAAGACTTTTTTTCTTTAATGGAAGCTTAAGGATGACAGTAACAGGGATTTAATCAGAACTTGCATAAAATTAGCACTTTCTTCTACGATTGGGCTAAAACAATTCCGAAAGACATAAATGGCTTGTTTAAGTATTATTCCATAATAACATTACTGTTATCCTTGCAGTAAGAGGCTTCAGCTTGTTTCTTTATACATAATGAAGGTACACGTAGAAATATAAACGTCCATCCATTAAATTTCCGCATCATATGGTGTCATGTACTTGACATTCGACAGGATGGAAGATAAATTTAATCTAATCATTATGACGAAGCTTTAAAGAAAGTCTGTTCCAAAAAGACACTTTAAGATGTCACCAACACACAATGTTGGTGTTCTATACTGGCATGAGAGGAGATGTTAAAATATCACATCTAAGAAGTATGTTGAATGTTCTTTACAAGGAAAGGGCAAGTGAAAAGCAACAGAACATGAACAACACTCAAAGCCAATAACCGCTTTTACCTCTACAAAGGAATTTAAGAAAAGTTGAAAAAAAGTGTACACATAATAAGAAAAACGGCGTCATAAAGTCTCGGATGCAAACATGACCATGATATCAGGTATGACAATCACAGGTGCTTCATTAAAATTTCCATAGTCCATGTTATATCATATGTTTCCTCAAAAAAAAGTGTTTTAGCAAATCTGAATCAGCGGCAGCTGCTATAAACCTATTGTTCCTTGCACCAGAATCAACTTGTTAAAAGTCCGTTTAGGAAATTAGGTGACACATTAATGATAACTGGACTGAAATTATCTTGGTATCTGGGAAGATAGGTGAACCTCCGACTCAAACCATATATTAGGATTGTAAAATCACCATATTAGAAGAGGG
This sequence comes from Engystomops pustulosus, assembly GCA_019512145.1. Taxonomy (NCBI): domain Eukaryota; kingdom Metazoa; phylum Chordata; class Amphibia; order Anura; family Leptodactylidae; genus Engystomops; species Engystomops pustulosus. Next base: position 66,633,019 of record CM033645.1, on the reverse strand, counting down.
AAGTGTTTGTTGGATACCATAATCAGCAAAGTGCTCAGAATTATAATGCTTTAACCCTTTCATGGCTAAAGGGCGCTGGTACCTGAATGTCAAAGTCAATTTTTGCAGTTCAATTCTTCTTTAAATGCTGATACTTATGGAACAAATTTATGAATTATAAATGTTTACTTGACTTTTTCCATGGAATGTGAGACTTAGAAAATAGCTTTTTTTGTTTACAGAATTAGGCTATATATGCACACAACCGTATGGGGGACATATATACGCCTTATATATACCCCCATAGACGGCAATGGGCGTGTAACCGGGAAAAAGATAGAACATGTCCTATTCATCTCCGGAATATGGCACTGTGCGCCATACATCGCTATGTAGAGGGGCAGCGTTGGGTGGTGTTTACCCCCTCCTCCTCTCCCCGGCGCCGCGGTGTGCCTGCCATGCTTTGGTACGGTGGTCACACTTCGTGTGAATGTTGCCTTAGACAAATGAATAAAAATGTGACTAAATTAATGAAATTTATTTTAATAAGCAAAGAAATTGAATAAACCATTAACAAAATGTCTTCTAAATATGTACAGCGTCACTCCATAAGCATTCCCCTGGTGCAGCTACAGGAGGGTACATCTGCAAACTGTCAGCGCTGTCTTACTGCAGCTCTTTCTCCATTCTGCCTTTAGAAACACAGCTCTGGTGTCATTTTAATGATATCAGAATTGTATTTTTAGGTGCTTTAAAACTGGGGATATCCACTGGTAGTATTGGAAGGTATAGAAGATATAGCCGTTTGAATTGTGCGACTCTCATGGCGTCTGCAATAAGAATGTATATATCCATATAGCAGTCGTGCAGGGTTAAGGCAGTCTTTTCTGTCTAATTCTAATGCTAATTATGAGAGAATTCTTGTGCATATTGCTTAGTATATGTTCCACAAACATTCTTCATCTAATGCAAGCAAAGGCTACTTATTTGCAGCAGAGATAAACAAGTGCATTAGACCAGTGGAATCTGTGCTTTGGTCTGATGAGTCCAAATTTGAGATCTTTGGTTCCAACCACCGTGTCTTTGTGCGACGCAGAAAAGGTAAACAAATGGACTCTACATGCATGGTTCCCACCGTGAAGCATGGAGAAAAAGGTGTAATGGTGTGGGGTGCTTTGCTGGTGACACTGTTGGGGGAAGGTATACTGAACCTTACCACAGCACCTTGCAGCAGCATGCCAATTCCATCGGGTTTGCGTATTGTTAGACCATAATTTATTTTTCAACAGGACAATGACCCCAAACACACCTCCAGGCTGTGTAAGGGCTATCTGACCAGGACGGAGAGTGATGGGGTACTACGCCAGATGACCTGGTCTCCACAGTCACCAGACCTGAACCCAATCGAGAATGTCTGGGGTGAGCTGGACTACAGAGTGAAGGTAAAAGGGTCAACAAGTTCTAAGCATCTCTGGGAACTCCTTCAAGACTGTTGGAAGACCATTTCAGGTGACTACCTCTTGAAGCTCATCAAGAGAATGCCAAGAGTGTGCAAAGTATATAATTCCACATGTGTTAATTTTTATGTGTTAGTTATGAGAGAATTCTTGTGCACTTTGCTTAGTATATGTTCCCCATTGTATATCACTAAACCCCGAATCCACCAACAGTCTGCATCTAATGCAAGCAAAGGTTATTTATATGCAGCAAAGATAAATAAGTGCACTATAAAGTGCTGGGTATTTTAAGAAACTAGTGCTTGTACATTGTTTGTGGGGCAGTTGCGGAAGGAACAATCATAGTTGGCCCCACTGAACTATGGGGTTAATTGACATTTGGATCCCCTGGATCAATGTAAACTTCGTTTAAAAAAAATATTAGAAAAATACTTTGAAACAGAACACAGCACAGAAGTGAGAAGGAGCACCATGCACATGTATGAAGGAGGAGTGGCTGTTAAATGAGTTATCTACCTAAACCTGAAATTAGATGACTACTGGTCAAACCTCACACTTTTATCAGAAACAGCAAATCATCTAATGTGTATAGGTTTCCTAAAGCGACCCTGGCAACAGATTTTGGGGAAATAGAAATTATGATTAGATTTCAGATGCCCCATCCTTTTGTGCTCTGGAATAGAATGTGCTATCAGATAAGTTTAGCAGCTGCATCCTCCCTTGCCTCAGTTCAGTACATGTGCAATGTACAGCCAAGCCAAGAGTGCTTATTTTTGGAGAAAAGTTTGCGTATGGTCTGATCATACTGTTGCTTATATCGACAATATGGGAAATTTGAGAATTAGAAAAAGTAGCACATATCAAGCAAACTTAAGTAATTCTAAGGCCTCATACAATGGTTGCATGTAATTGTTTCACAGGCCCCATGCATGAGCAGAGACTCTGAGCTGCAAAACTCACGATATCAGAGGTCACACTCATTTTTTTCCAGAACAGTAATAATACTCTTCTTAACATTTTTAAGGAGTATTTTTTGCCGAGGAGTATAATATTTTCACTAATAGAAATAAATAGCTGATAGTTATATATACTACAATTCATGCCATGCAAGACAATCATTAGTGTGAATAATTATCGCAGTAATGATTGTGTAACTACTATTGTATGTGTAGGCAATGAGGACATAAGAGACTGAGCAACTTTAGCGGTGAATATTACAGTGGAGAGACACAAGACTAAAACTACAGTATTTGGGAGCATGGGATGGGCGTTATACAGTGCAAGGGGGCATTATATACAGTGGGGAATGGGTGTTTTAACACAAATCATACATAATACAAGCAAACACACACTACATTCATACATTATACATGTGAATAAACATGTACACATTGTTCATATGTAGATCAGACATTACACGTACACACACACATAGCACACTACACAAAGACACATAAACATCAGACACATTACCTACAGATACTTTTCACAGTGTTTCTGATGTAAATTAGGGCACGGACAGCATGGCATAGCCTGTCATAACTAGACCCGACATCTCATGTGCTTCGCAGCCCTTCCCCTTTCTGTTCCAACTGATGCAGCAGAGTATAGCAGACAGAGAGGCGGTGGAGATGCTGCTACAGCAGCAGCTGCCTCCCGCCTGTCTCCGGTGCTTTAGGTCATGTGACCGGAGGCTGTACTGAGTACCTGAGCTACGGTCTGTAAGATATACCAGTGTGTGTTTCACAAAGTATGGCAAACTTTATGCCAGGGCACAACAGCGAGTCACTTCCCGATCCTGTAAATCCACAGTCAATACAAGCAATTAGTACCACTGACTCAATACTTCACATTTTTTCCATAAAACATTTTCATCTTGCGATCAGCAAAAACATGGCAAAAAACTTTAAGGTACCCATCTAACCTGAGCTACGGTCACATGACGTTCTATCGGGGTGAGAGCTACAGCAGGGAAGGGACATGAAGAGGCTGCAGCACCTGCCCCGACAGAGAGATGTGATTTGCTATTTTTAAGGGCTAAAATGTCAGAGACGCTTGTAGAGGTGTAGACGCTTGCAGGACATATCCTATTCCTGCCTGAGTTTGTGGCTCGGCTGTCTACTATCATTGGCATTTTATTGGGCCCATAGTTTCCAGCCCAACATCACACCACAGATGTGTGTATATAGGCTAACACTATAAATAGTAAATTCTACTAAACAGTAAGTACTACCCTGGGATTCCATTCTATTTGAGATACCACTGTGAATCTCATAAATATACATACAGAAGCAAATTGTAGCACAATTTTTTTTTATTAATTAGTATAACATATGAACAGGATAAAATTGAACGTTTCTTTGCCTACACATGCTTTAATAAAAATACTTTTAAAGCATGTTATATGAGAAAATTAACAATTCTGTATTACTATTAGCTCATCCAATCATTCTATTCGCTGAATGGTTTAAAGTAATCTGATTTAATAGACTAACATGTCTTTAGTCTATACAAGCACTAACAGTTAATCAGCTGTATCATGCATGTAGATCATATAGTCCATTAGATTCTAGCTGAAAGGGAACAACAAGGGGTGGGGCGGGAAGGGGAGGAATACAATTATACAGCAGACTGGCATTAGGCAAACAGGATATTAGATGACAGCCAAGCATATTTTTGGAGGATTACTTGTCCCTGCTGCAAGACAAATTGAAAGCTGTTGTTGACAAGCCTCCTTACTTTATATGTGCTTCACGTTGCCTGCATAAGAAGATTTTTCACTGGTAAAGTAGGAGTAAACACTTGTGATCAAAACTGATGACAGCCTATTTTGTGGCTTGATGTAAAAGGCGTGAGGCTTACTGAATAGGGAGACAAAAAAAGAGCCATTTGTATAGTAGAGTGGAGGCTAGGTGCAGGGATGCTACGTACCAGGATACATTATTATAAAAATATGTATATACAGTATCTATACATACAGTACAGTCCAAAAGTTTGGACACAGCAAATATAAAAAGTTGTAGACTCATACCAAAGGCATCAAAACTAAGACTAAACACAAGTGGAATTATATAATTCACAGAACAGTATAAAACAACTGAAAATGTGTCTTATATTCGAGGTTCTTCAAAGTAGCCACCTTTTGCTTTGATTTTTGCTTTGAAGACTTTTGGCATTCTCTTGAGGAGTATCAAGAGGCAGTCAGCTGAAATGGTCTTCCAACAGTCTTGACGGAGTTTCCAGAGATGCTTAGCACTTGTAGACCCTTTTGCCTTCACTCACCCTAGCTCAGTATCCCCAGGTGCGGATGCAAAAACCATCAAGTGTTACAAAGAAACTAACTCACAGGAGGACTGCCCCAAGAAAGGAAGACCAAGAGTCACCAGCCTCAGCTATCTCAGGTTAACAACAGCTCAGATTAGAGACCAGGTCAATGCCCCAAAGAGTTCTAGCAGCAGACACATTTCTACAACTATGTACAACAGGCCTTAATGGTAAAATAGCTAGAAAAACCACTGCAACAAGACTTGTTTGAGCTAAAGAACACAAGGAATGGACATTAGACCAGTGGAAATATGTATTTATCTGATGAGTCCAAATATGAGATCTTTGCTTCCAACCACTGTGTCTTTGTCCAACGCAAAAAAGGTGAACAAATGGAGGAGGTGTGGGGGTGCTTTGCTGGTGACACTGTTGGGGATTTATTCAAAATTGAAGGTATACTGAACCAGCATCATTACCACAGCATCTTGCAGCGGCAGCCTATTCAATCCGGTTTGCGTAGAGTTGGACCATCATTTATTTTTCAACAAGACAATGACCCCAAACACACCTCCAGGCAGAGTGATGGGGTGCTAGGCCAGATGGCTTGGCTTCCACAGTCCCCAGACCTGAACCCAATCGAGATTGTTTGGGGTGAACTGGGGTGGAGTGAAGGCAAAAGGTTCAACAAGTGCTAAGCATCTCTGGAAACTCCTTCAAGACTGTTGGAAGACTATTTCAGGTGACTACCTCTTAAAGCTCATCAAGAGTGTGCAAAGCAGTAATCAAAGCAAAAGGTGGTTACTTTGAAGAACCTAGACACATATTTTTAGTTGTGTCACACTTTATAATTCCACATGTGTTAATTCATAGTTTTGATTCCTTCAGTGTGAATCTACCATTTTGATAGTCATGAAAATACAGAAAACTCTTAAAATGAGAAGGTGTGTCAATACTTTTGGTCTGTACTGTATACACAGGCAGTCCATAGAGACGGGCATAGAGGTTAATGGAGCCTGGAGCCCCTCAAGCTAATTTGCATACTTTTAAAGCCTTTTTTTTTCTTAGAAACCTGCCAGAGCTGGCACACACCAGTATCTCAGTGTGTTTGGTTTACAGTTCTTCATGCAGGTGGTAGATGTTCTTTAACCGGTTAAGGACCGGGCCCTTTCCCGTTTTTTCATTTCCATTTTTCACTCCCCACGTATGAGCTGCGGATGTACGGCATGTGCCCAGTGTATGAGCTGTGGATGTACGGCATGTGCCCAGTGTATGAGCTGTGGATGTACGGCATGTGCCCAGTGTATGAGCTGCGGATGTGCGGCATGTCCCCAGTGTATGAGCTGCGGATGTGCGGCATGTGCCCAGTGTATGAGCTGTGGATGTGCAGCTTTCTTTTATAGACAGATCCTTTAACCCCTGTGCGGGTGGTCATGGCTGCGGCCACTTTGGTTTCCATGCACATTGATTAGTAGAACATGTTCCCTTGATCACCTGCTCGGCCGTGCCATGTGCACTTACTAACTGATCGGAAACTCACCGTACCAGATCCCTGAGGGTCATATACAGAGAACTCCGTCCTCATGGCTCGGACCCCCTCCCTGAACTTCTCCTTCAGCCACTTCTCTATACTCAGGGACAGTTTTCTTTCACTTCCAGTCTTGGTTGCTTTCACATTGGGTTTTTCTAAGTGCAAAAAAATATGTAGTTTAGTTCTTATTCTCTAGTCATGTTTGTAGGCTACAACTTGGAAGCAGACAGGTTCATATAGTCCTGGATGTAGCTCAGTGACTGGACATGCAGTTTTGGTTGTGTTAGGAGAAGAAGACATAACAGAACTCAATGGGGCTCATTTACTAAGGGTCTGCAGACCGCACAAACGTCGGATTTGACGATTACCGATTTGCGCCGCATTTAAAAGGGTATTGTGGCGCATGCGATCGGATTTTGTCGCCGGGTTTCATGCGACACAAATCGCTGGGCGTGCCATCGGACAATCCGACTGATTCGGACTGAGTGCAGGATTTAACATTTAAATTGTGTTGCAAGCCAATCACTCATATGCATTAGGAAGAAGATGTTGAACTCCGGCGGACCTAAGCGGGGAAGCAGCACATTCAGGAAATCGGACGCACAATCTACCTGAATCGCGGCAGAGTTCATCCTTGTCGGACATTCCGGATTGGGGATCGCGCAGGGACCGGGTAAGTAAATGGGCCCCAATGAGTGTATAAGGAGTGAGCAGCTGTCATGTAGTATAGTATAGTAGTATACCGCGTGTCTGCTGGGGGCCCCGGCTGTCCGACACCTTCTGCAGCGCTGATAGGAGGAGGCCTCGCTTCTCTTCTTGTCCTTTTGTACCTAGATGATGTTGCAAGTCATCAAACCTCAGCACAGCAGCTTCATCCTTGACATATCTGTAAAATACATACAAGAAGATGGTAACAGACAACATCCTGGTTCCAGGAGCTTGCACTTTATATACTAACCTTCGCCACAATTTCTTATATTCCTCTTCTGACATCTTTAATCCTAGCTTGGTCAGGACAATGCGGAATTCGGACGCGTTCAGACGATCATTTGGAAACATTTTCAACAGTTCAAAATATCTGTGGATACAATGGGTTAATCAATCATCCGTAATGGAGCGCAGCAATCAGATTCCATTTGTAGCCTGCAGTACCAGTGATAACCACAACTGTTCCATAGACTTTCCATAAACAACAATACAATAGCGCTTGCATCAGATCTATAAATATATATATATTTTTTTTTAACCCCTTAAGGACGCAGCCATTTTGCAGGTTAAGGCTCAGCCCGATTTTTTGGATTCTGACCTGCGTCGCTTTATATGGTTATAACTTTTGAACACTGTTACTTATCAAAACGATTCTGAGATTATTTTTTCCCCACATGTTGTACTTCATTTTAGTGGTAAATTTTGGCTGATAAGTTTTGCGTTTATTTACAAAAAAAAAGAAAATATGATAAATTTTTTGAAAGATTTGCCATTTTCGAAATTCAAAATCATTGCGTTTCCAGGCAGATAGATTTACCACCTAAATAAGTTGCTGAATAACATTTCCCATTTGTCTACTTTACATTTTCATAATTTTTGATATGTCTGGATAATTTATTTTGATGTCACGCGGCTTACAAAAAGAATATCGCTTTTCCGGATTTTCAGAATTGACTATTTTGGGGATAAATACAGTTTGGAATGAAATTTTACATATTTAGCATCAAAACCCCCGTATATAACCAACCCATTTTCAAATCTGCACCCCTCAAGCTATCAGAAACCGCTTTTACGAAGATTGTTAACCCCTTGAGATCTTCATAGTAATTGAATCAAAATGGAGGTGAAATTTAGAATGGTCAAATTGTTCCCTTATACGTTCATTTAGCACTAAAATTTACACATTTCCAAAATATAAAAAGAGAAAACCCACCATACAATTTGTTCTGCAATTTCTCCTGAGTACAAAGACCCCCCACATGTGGCTGTGACTTGTTTTATGGGCGCACAGCGAGACGCAGAAGGGAAGGAGCGCCCTGCAGCTGCCAGGATTTTAGTTTCCTCATTGGCCCCTTTTGAAGGCTATAAAATTATCGCTTTTCCGTTATTTGGGCCATGTGATGCCATTTTTTTTGCGGGATGAGATGCTTTTTCCATTGTTACCATTTTGGGGTTGGTATCACCTATTGTTGAAAATTTAGGAACTTTTTTTGAGGGCAGGAGTAGAAAAGCATCAATTCTGTACTGGATTTTTTACTCTTTTTTTTTTTGGTGTTCACCGTATATCCTAATAGTCATGTTATCTTTATTCTATGGGTTGATACGATTACGGGGATACCAGACATGAATATATTTTCTTACGTTTTACTAAATTTGTCAAACAAAACCCTAATGTGGGGAAAAATCTATCATTTATGTATTGCTGTCTTCCAAGTGGCATAACATTGTTACTTTTTTGGCTACAGAGCTGGTTGATGGCTTGTTTTTTGCGGGACATGTTGTACTTTGCACCAGTATCATGTCGGAGTACACATGGTTTTTTGATCGCATTTTATAGCATTTTTTGTGGGATTGAATAGCTAAAAATCATAATTTTTGGAAGGTTTATAGCAGTTTTTTTTTACGGCATTTATCGTGGGGGTTCAATAATGATTTACTTTTATTCTACGGGTTGTTACGGACGCGGTGATACTATATATGTGGGGTTTGTGTTATGATTTAGACTTTTTTTTTAGTTATATGTCTCTTTATATGTTTTGGGGGTTTTGGGCATTTTTAGTGATTTATTACTTTATTTTTTTATTGAATAACATTTTTTTTTTTAAATTTTCACTTTTATACCATGGGAATGAAGAAGCAATCTTCTGATTGCTTCTTCATGATAATATTCTGCCAATACTCATGTATTGCAGAGTATTATCAGTGTCAGACCTATACACTTGCATAGGCTGGCACTGTGCCAGTAAGATGAACGTAACAGACGCCATCTTACTGGCAATTCTTGCAGGTAACTCTGGGGTCCGATCGGACCCCAGAGCTTACCTATAGCAACGATCGGCGCACCCCGAAAACGGTAGGGGGGGCGATGTGGGGGAAAAGATCCCCCAGATACATGTTAGATGCCGCGGTCGCGCTGACCGCGGCATTTAACGGGTTAAGCACCAGCGACGGAGTCAACTCCGATGCGGGGTTACAATGGGGTGGCCGGCTATCAGTCACAGCCGGACCCGTGTGTTTCCCGATGCCGGTTCGGCTCAGATCTGAGCCAAACCGGCTCAGTCGCGTCCGATATATCGGACGCTGAGCGCTAAGTCCCGATCTCAGCGTCCGATATATCGGACGCTGAGCGTTAAGAGGTAGGAGTATTTTTTGCCGAGGAGTATAATATTTTCACTAATAGAAATAAATAGCTGATAGTTATTATACTACAATTCATGCCATGCAAGACAAATCATTAGTGTGAATAATTATCGCAGTAATGATTGTGTAACTACTATTGTATGTGTAGGCAATGAGGACATAAGAGACTGAGCAACTTAGCGGGTGAATATACAGTGGAGAGACACAAGACTTAAAACTACAGTATTGGGAGCATGGGATGGCCGTTATACAATGGCAGGGGGGGGGGGGGGTGCGATATAATAGTGCGGGGGTGGGCACAATACAGTGCAGAAGGGCGTTATACAATACAGCGGGGGGGGGGGAGAGGGGTGTTCTACAGTGCAGGGGGATGGGGGTTATACAGTGCAGTTGGGAGAATGGCCGTTATACAGGCGTGGAGGGAGATGGGTTAACAGTGCAAGGGGGCATTATATACAGTGGGGAATGGTGTTTTAACACAAATCAACATAATACAAGCAAACACACATACATTCATACATTATACATGTGAATAAACATGTACACATTGTCCATATGTAGATCAGACATCACACATACACACACACATAGCACACTACACAAAGGACACATAAACATCAGACACATTACCTACAGTACTTTCACAGTGTTTCTGATGTAAATTAGGGCACGGGACAGCATGGATAGCCTGTCATAACTAGACCCGAATCTCATGTGCTTCAGCCCTTCCCCTTTCTGTTCCAAATGATGCAGCAGAGTATAGCAGACAGAGAGGCGGTGGAGATGCGGCACAGCAGCAGCTGCCTCCGCCTGTCTCCGGTGTTTAGGTATGTGACCGGAGGCTGTATGAGTACCTGGCTACGGTCTGTAAGATATACCAGTGTGTGTTTCACAAAGTATGGCAAACTTTATGCCAGGGCACAACAGCGAGTCACTTCCACGATCCTGTAAATCCCAAGTCAATACAAGCAATTAGTACCACTGACTCAATACTTCACATTTTTTCCATAAAAACATTTTCATCTTGCGATCAGCAAAAAACATGGCAAAAAACTTTAAGGGTACCATCTAACTGAGCTACGGTCACATGACTTCTATCGGGGTGGAGAGCTACAGCAGGGAAGGGACATGAAGAGGCTGCAGCACCTGCCCCGACAGAGATGATGATTTGGCTATTTTTAAGGGCTAAAATGTCAGAGACGCTTGTAGAGGTGTAGACGCTTGCAGGACATATCTATTTCCTGCCTGAGTTTGTGGCTCGGCTGTACTATCAATTGGCATTTTTTGGGCCCTAGTTTCCAGCCCAACATCACACACAGATGTGTGATATAGGCTAACACTATAAATAGTAAATTCTACTAAACAGTAAGTACTACCCTGGGATTCCATTCTATTTGAGATACCACTGTGAATCTCATAATATACATACAGAAGCAAATTGTAGCACCATTTTTTTTTATTAATTAGTATAAACATATGAACAGGATAAAATTGAACGTTTCTTTGCTACACATGCTTAATAAAATACTTTAAAGCATGTTATATGAGAAAATTAACAATTCTGTATTACTATTAGCTCATCCAATCATTCTATTCGCTGATGGTTTAAAGTAATCTGATTTAAAGACAACATGTCTTTAGTCTATACAAGCACTAACAGTTAATCAGCTGTATCATGCATGTAGATCATATAGTCCATTAGATTCTAGCTGAAAGGGACAACAAGGGGTGGGGCGGGAAGGGGAGGAATGACAATTATACAGCGACTGGCATTAGGCAAACAGGATTAGATGACAGCCAAGCATATTTTTTGGAGGATTACTTGTCCCTGCTGCAAGACAAATTGAAAGTGTTGTTGACAAGCCTCCTTACTTTATATGTGCTTCACGTTGCCTGCATAAGAAGATTTTTCACTGGTAAAGTAGGAGTAAACACTTGTGATCAAAACTGATGACAGCCTATTTTTTGTGGACTTGATGTAAAAGGCGTGAGGCTTACTGAATAGGGAGAACAAAAAGAGCCTTTGTATAGTAGAGTGGAGGCTAGGTGCAGGGATGCTACGTACCAGGATAATTATTATAAAAATATGTATATACAGTATCTATACATACAGTACAGTCCAAAAGTTTGGACACAGCAAATATAAAAGTTGTAGACCATACCAAAGGCATCCAAAACTAAGACTAAACACAAGTGGAATTATATAATTCACGAAACAGTATAAAACAACTGAAAATGTGTCTTATATTCGAGGTTCTTCAAAGTAGCCACCTTTGCTTTGATTTTGCTTTGAAGACTTTTGGCATTCTCTTGAGGAGTATCAAGAGGCAGTCAGCTGAAATGGGTCTTCCAACAGTCTTGACGGAGTTTCCAGAGATGCTTAGCACTTGTAGACCCTTTTGCCTTCACTCCCTAGCTCAGTATCCCCAGGTGCGGATGCAAAAACCATCAAGTGTTACAAAGAAACTAAATCACAGGAGGACTGCCCCAAGAAAGGAAGACCAAGGTCACCAGCATCAGCTATCTCAGGTTAACAACAGCTCAGATTAGAGACCAGGTCAATGCCCCAAAAGAGTTCTAGCAGCAGACACATTCTACAACTATGTACAACAGGCCTTAATGGTAAAATAGCTGAAAAACCACTGCAACAAGATGTTTGAGCTAAAGAACACAAGGAATGGAATTAGACCAGTGGAAATATGTATATATGATGGTCCAAATATGAGATCTTTGCTTCCAACCACGTGTCTTTGTCCAACGCAAAAAAGGTGAACAAATGGAGGAGGTGTGGGGGTGCTTTGCTGGTGACAATGTTGGGGATTTATTCAAAATTGAAGGTATACTGAACCAGCATCATTACCACAGCATCTTGCAGCGGCAGCCTATTCAATTCCGGTTTGCGTAGAGTTGGACCATCATATTTTTCAACAAGACAATGACCCCCAAAACCACACTCAGGCAGAGTGATGGGGTGCTAGGCCAGATGGCTTGGCTTCCACAGTCCCCAGACGAACCCAATCGAGATTGTTTGGGGGTGAACTGGGGTGGTGAAGGCAAAAGGTTTCAACAAGTGCTAAGCATCTCTGGAAACTCCTTCAAGACTGTGGAAGACTATTTCAGTGACTACCTCTTAAGCTCATCAAGAGTGTGCAAAGCAGTAATCAAAGCAAAAGGTGGTTACTTGAAGAACCTAGACACAGATTTTAGATGGTGTCACACTTATAATTCCACATGTGTTAATTCATAGTTTTGATTCCTTCAGTGTGAATCTACCATTTTGATAGTCATGAAAATACAGAAAACTCTAAAATGAGAAGGTGTGTCAATACTTTTGGTCTGTACTGTATACACGGCAGTCCATAGAGAGGGCATAGAGGTTATGGAGCCTGGAGCCCTCAAGCTAATTTGAACTTTTAAAGCCTTTTTTTTTCTTAGAAACCTGCAGAGCTGGCACACACCAGTATCTCAGTGGTTTGGTTTACAGTTCTATGCAGGTGGTAGATGTCTTTAACCGGTTAAGGACCGGGCCCTTTCCCGTTTTTCATTTCCATTTTTCACTCCCCACCTTCAAAAATCTATAACTTTTTTATTTTTACACGTAAAAAAAGCTATTGGACGGCTCGTTTTTTGCGTAACAAATTGCACTTCATAGTGACGCATTGAATACCATGCCATGTACTGGGAAGCGGGAAAAAAATTCCAAATGCAGTGAAAATGGTGAAAAAACGCATTGTGTGTCGTATTCTGTGGGCTTGGATAACAGCTTTCACTTCACGCCACAAAATGATGCATCTAATTTATTCTTTGAGTCCGTACGATTACAGGGATACCAAATTTGTATAGGTTTATAATGTTTTCATACATTACAAAAATTAAAACCTCATGAACAAAATTTTTTTTTTTTATTTTGCCGTCTTCTTGTGCTTATAACTTTTCCATACTTCGTTGTATGGAGTTGAGGGTGGTGTCATCTTTTGCGACTTTTGATGATGTTTTCAATATATTTTTTTAAGACTGTACGACCTTCTGATCACTTTTTATGAATTTTTAATTTTTTTTAAATGGCAAAAAGTGCCAGTTTTCACTTTGGACACGATTTTCGTTAGGGGTGAAACGCAGTGAAAAACCGTTATTATATTTTGATAGATCGGGCATTTTCGGACGCGGCGATACCTAATGTGTTTATGATTGTTTGAAGCCGCCGGCAACTTTGCCGGCAGAGATCAGCAAGAAAACACCCGCGATCGGTGCCGGCACCGATCGCGGGTGTTACCGGTAAGTCTTTGCTGCAATATGCAGCAGAGACTTACCGGCTATGGAGAGGGCTCGGCCCGCGAGCCCTCTCCATGCATCGGAACGCGACCGCCGCCGTGAATACACGGCGGGCGGGCGCGAACCGGTTAAGAACACCCAACTTACAGACATCCCCCAATTTCAAATGACCCTCTGGATGTTGGTAAATTACTGTACTTTAGTTCCACACTACAATTATCAGCTGTAACAGTTATCAAAATAATGTTAATCCTGGTTCTTATGACAACCCAAAAAAATATTGTCTGGGGTAACAACTATAAAATATACCGTTTCATATTACATTCAAATTCAGCTTAAGAACAAACCTAAGAAACCTAACATGTACATGACCCAGTAAATATGTGCTGTATGGAAGTTCTATGTACTCTTTTCCTTTTCCTTCAAAAGCCTTCTAAATCTCCAGCTATGGCTATATTAGTGGATTGTACAGGCTCTCTGAGCTATGTGACACTACAACAAGTTGTCACATGATAGATCATGTCATATAGTGTTCACAATTAACCAGTATGTTACTATATTGCTGGGACAGAAAGGGTTAGAGCTTAAAGATGTCCCAAAACTTAAATGTCTAGAACCATTAAAAAAAAATATAGGCCTTATGCACACCTACTGCATGCAGAAACGGGCCACAAACAGGGTCAGCAGCAAATTTCTAAGTGCTTTTTCAAACAAATGTTTTAAAACCTGGCCATTGGTATCCAGAAGTCTGCATCTCAGGTAAGTCCAAGTATATTGCTAAGGCTACATGCACACAATGTATGACCACCGTCCAGCTGCGGAGAGAAGCAGGGGATGAGCGCAGCTAATCCCTGCCATTCTCCATAGGACTATACAGCGCACGGCGCCGTATCACGCAGAAGGATAGGACATGTCCTATCTTTCTACGGGCTACGGAGCGGTACCGCACCATACCACTCCTGTACGGTGCCGTGAGCCCATAGAAGTGAATGGGGGACGTATATCGGCCGTCTATACGTCGCCCAAATATACGTCCCTCATACATGTGTGTGAATGTAGCCTAACACAGCACAAGCATCTCTAGATAGCATTTGTCAAAGGAGAATGAAAAATGTAGCACAAATGTAGCACAAATGTGATGTTACAGTCTCAAGGCCTTATTGATTTGTTATTTAAGAGAAAATACAGTTTTAATAGTTGAGTAAATTAACTTGTTAGTCAATTAACTTGGCCGTCAATTCATCTATTTACTTATTTTTATGCTAAACTAAGCAACACTGACCCTTGGCACAGTGACTGACACAGTTCACCAAGGAGGTAATTTGTATAGGCACAGGCCAATGAGTGGCCTTCTCTGAGGATGGGACAACACAAGCCAAGGATGCCACTACGAGAGCCGGCAAGCATGTGTTTTGGTTTTTTCTCATGTGTTTTGTCTGAGAATCAAAATTGATGGCTTATCTGTAGGACAAAAATTGGTAGCATTCAGTAGTACAAAGGACAGGAAAGGTGCAGGAAGCAGTGGCTTCAGCTGACACTCCCATAGAAGTGATATGCCATGTGATATTACACCTGTATTTGAACTTCCAGCCACTGCAGAGATCATGAAACAAATTGCGTCTTTCTCTACACGCCATGTTTATGGTGGTTTTTGGACAATCCCCATAAGCACATAAAGGTATTCAAACCCTAAACTGTTTTGTCATATTTTTAATTACTCTTTGAGTGTCATAACACCCTTTAATATTGTGTAGGACAACCCCACTTGATCCGTAAAGGATCCAAGACACAGATGGGTCATGGCTCCTATGTTATTGAAATTGATGATTCAGTGAAAGCAGTAAGCATAGAAATTGAGGCCGCTGACTGTTTACAAGATGTCAGCGATTAGGTGCCATGCAAGAAAGTCTCAAAGACATATGGGTGGTCCACCAAAAACATTTATATATTCAATTTTTTTTTTGCAAACCCTCAGAGGGCGAAAACAAGGGGAAGAAAATGGCTGTAATGTTATCTTCACTTCAGAACACAACATAATGAAAAGACACCGACATATAAACCTATTAAAAAATACATTCAAGTAAATGTGTAAGTTGCACTTTATGGCTCTCTTCTTAATGTATGCATGCATAACAAAACTTAATTGCAATGCCCCAAAAGATAAAACAACTAAACAAAAAACCTGGAGAGAGAAAAGAGCAATCTCCTCCCGGTGTGGTATAATCACTCAATTTATGTTTATATAACAATAAAGGGACTAGAAGCCATAAACCTCACAAGTTAAAAACATAACACGGAGAGTTAAGTGATAAACCAGTTTAAGACCTGAATGGAGTTTTTAGAGCACAGACTAATTCACCACGCTTCCAACAGATGATGCAAAAGCTTTATTCTCATAGGTGCAATTGCAATATATGAGGATTTTACTTTACTTTAGCTGGCACGAGGAAGATGAAAAATTGTCATAATTAAGTCATATCATAGGGGGTGTACCAGACAAAGCCTGATCACAAGAAACACATGACAAGCATCCGATATAGGGTAAAAACAGATTTGGTGAACAATAGCAAACCAATGCATGAAAAAATACATACATTTACGTAAGTGATAAAAGAGAATTCTTACAAAACTAAGACCATGAACAAATTAAAACAGTAAGAGCAGAAAGGAGAATTAAATCCATAAGTAAGTGGTACTTAAGTAGATAAGCTGAGAATTTTAAGTGCCATCTGATCAGGTAAAGTACAGTATAATGAGATGCTCTGAACTACAAATTTCACCGGTGGGATCTACTTCATTTTCAAGACTCTTACAATTCTTGGAGGTAAGGTGCACTTTCAAGTTTGCTGATGCAGAGAGGGCAATGGGGGCAAGTGAAAAAGTAATGCCAATCCACCTGCTGGGCTTCTTACGATTGCTTTTTGCAGGAAGATAAAGAGTCTGCTCCAGTCACTTCTCATGAAAAGAAGGACCTTTAAGACTGCACTATCTAATAAACAGGCCACTTGACCAGGAATATTTCACATTTTCAGCATTTCCCAGATCAGCTGCTTTCAGTTTGACCGTAAAACATTTCTCTTTGCCTCAAACATAATAAAACTACTAGTGAGACATGTACTGCAATTCAAGGAGCACAAGATACATTTCTTCCCAGTAAGAACCATCAACTTGGAAAGGATTTATACCTTTAACCTCCAGCGAACCAAAGTTTCTACAGCTAAACTAAATGAGAAGAGAAATTATCCAGTAAAATGAGGCTAGATCTTCTTTACAAACAACACACTCAGAATTAGGAGCATTTCAGCATAGCTTTAATAT
The DNA here is from genome assembly GCA_019512145.1 of Engystomops pustulosus. Classification (NCBI taxonomy): domain Eukaryota; kingdom Metazoa; phylum Chordata; class Amphibia; order Anura; family Leptodactylidae; genus Engystomops; species Engystomops pustulosus. The sequence continues at coordinate 66,615,853 of CM033645.1, read as the reverse complement.
ATGCTACATCAATAACAGATTGGTGGGGACCCAACACCCATTACCAGATTCAACATAGACTACTAACAGCTCTGTAATGGGTGGCCATCACATGATGTATGCTCTGATTCAAGTGTATTTTTGATTGTGTGTTTGTTTCCATCCAAATATGGAAGAATGTTGCACTTGTAGATGTAAGAAAATCAATAACCCCCCCACCAATCAGAATAGGACAGGTCCTCGTATTTGTATTGTAGGTCATCAATATCACTAAGCTGGAAAACTTTTTAACGTTACCATATGTTAACACCCAATATTTAAAAGGATGAGCATTCTAATTAATTTCTGTGAGGTATTGTGCGCAAAAGACATCAGTATATGGGTATTCCACAAATAAGTGATAAAATTGATGCATAATACACTCCATGTAGTGCATAAAGCCATTAGCACCATGACAATAGCAGGGAGCAGCTCACAGAAGTCTTATTTCTCTGTCAAACAAACAAGAAAATTATGCTTTGGAAAATTCAGTTCTTATAATAGCATTTCAGAAAATAAAATTTTGAAGAGCGTCCCTCTAGATTTTCATGCTGGGAGAAAACAGCATTTGTGACAACACCCTGAGTCGAGCCTACGTCAAAAGAGGAGTTTTACTGCTGTCAATCAAAAATATCACTGATGGTGGTTCGCTCGAGGGTTTAACTAGCCTCCTGCAAAAGACCTACAGCTCGGTAGAAAAATGGCACAAAACATATGTTGCTGGCAATAGGAAATAAAGAAAGGAAATCTAAAAGTCAGGATTAATTAAAAGAAACAAATTTGTATAAATCACAAATCATTTGAAATGCCTTGCAAAAAAAAAACATTTCCTCAGATAAGCTGAAGATGAAAGTTTATAGGTTTTCCAAATCTTCAGCTTAACGGCATCAAATAAAATAGCTGTGCCATCGAGTCCAATTTGTAGCTAGCCTGTGCGTTATGAATTGTTAAATACTCAGTACAGTGCATTTGATGATTTAAGCACACAACAGCTTGAGTCCATCCAAGCAGCCGAAATTTTCATTTATTCCCGCTGTCTACAATTACCCACAACCATGTATTTTTAAATATCTCCAGCCTATAAAAATTACTAATTTTTGCTACTTGTGTTTATCTGCATTTCGACTTTGATTTGGATAAATTAAGCTCTCAAGTGTTTCTTGCTTTATGAAACTCTGCATGTTGTGCACTTCAACACAAATAAATGACTTCTACCATTAGAGGTTTAAATAATGTAATGTATTTCATGCTCAGCCTGAAGCTGGATTCCAATGAAGTTGCTAATGCACGTAATGATTAAGTGTAACTCAAATACTAACTGTGTTGTTGAAAACATGACAGGCAATAATTTGGTCTATTATATTCTGCCATTTAATTGCCTAGTACAGACATTCTCTGACACGTTATGAAGCAATGATTTACAATTATTCAAGCTGCAAAGGTCAGAAAGTGACATTATAATCATCCACACAAAGATCCCTTCTAATGCACAAAAACTAGGTGGTGCCACAAAAAATGTTTGCCGGATATATTAAGTTTTGTATTTAGGTTTATTCTTTCTTTATGCACTTAACATGAAGGGAAGAATAATATAGGAGGGGGAAGGCATCCAGTGCAGCTGACAAGCAGGAGCTCAACATATGTGGATTTTCCTCCAAAACAGTAAACCATGTGAGCTAGTCACCATTTCATAGGCTATGCTCCCACCAGGATTACATACACATATATATTTATATTACACACACACATATACACACAAACTCACACTAATACATATAAAGCAGTAGTATAAATGCATCACTGATGTATTGGTGACATCTAAAACATTTTATCATACTCCAACACCTAAGAAACAATAGGGGGCACTGTCCCTTTAAACCATTGGTCAAACCTTCACAGCTTGAATTAGAGGCAGACACAACTAAATAAATATTGTGGTGCTCAGCAGTGTAACAATAGAATATACGTCATCTCATGAGCAGAAGCATATGTAGAAAACTGCGGCACTCAAAGACTAAAATTCCATAATCTTCATTCAAAAGTCCTTTCACCTCGCGATCAGGTGGAGTAGGGGGAAAGCACCACCAGCAACAGCCTGTTTCACACTATACAAGCGACTGCTGCTTTTTTTTTTATATATATATAAACCCTTATTTTTAACATCATGACAACATTGTACAGATTCAAATTGTCACAATATCACATTATCAGTATAAGTGTATTCAAAGTCGTTGTGGTTATTTCGGCAATATGAACAGAAAAAAAAGGAAAGGACAAAAAAAATATCGGACATTCATAAGCAGTGGCTGTTTATGAATTTTATGAAAGACTTTTTAATAAAGATTATGGACGTTTAATCATCAAGTGACACAGTTTTCTTCATGCCTCATACGCTTATACCCATGTTATACATTTTAGATCAAGGCCCAAGAGTTTCAGGTTTAACCTGACTGTATGTGTATATGTTTCCATACTTTAATCTACATTACATAAATTTCTATTCTTGAAAGGATTCTGCAAGGTTTGGAAAACAGGGTTGCTTTTTTCCAAAAAAACAGAACCACATCTGACTATGGGTAGTCCTGGGTACTGAAACTAAGCTTCAATTATTTATATACAGCTCAGCCACAAAACCATACGTTTTTCATTTAAAAAATTGTATTTTAGAGGACTAGAGGGGTTATATACCAATTTCCAAAATAATCCATAGGTTCAGAATTTAAGAAAGTATTTTGAAAAACTTTGCTCATCTCCACTGCATTGCAAAGGACCCCAGGGCTGTACAGTAATAGCATTTGTAAGTGCATATGTTAACCATTCTACAACAGAAGCCCTGCTTGTATAAAGTGAATGAACATATATAAGAGAATACAATACAATTTTAAAGTATAAAAGAACTTCAAATGGGTTGTCCAAGACTACACATAAATGGCCATTCAACGCCATGAATAATAGATCGCTAGAAGTCCAAACAGAGACCCATCATAGACACAAAGTATACTGAGTGTTCTGCTTACAAACTCCATACAAACTGCAGAACTGGGGCCATAGCACCCAATCCTTGGAGTTACTCATTGTCTGAACCAAATGACTCTATCTTGATAACCTAACCTTGACAATGACAAAACATCACATTCAAGGTAAATTATCCATTTATTGTTTATCTATTTTAATTTCTACCATATATTCACTCCAAACATACTTTAATGTACTTGTTTTGTTTTAATGTAAAAAAACAAAACAAAAAAACCGCAAAACTCCTCCAGCTTCAGGCCTGAAGGACAAAATAGGGGTGAAAAGGTTAAGCCGTGCATACAGCATATAGGCTCAAGTGGTTTTATGCTTTTTAAACTTTATAGTCAATGAAATATGAAGCACAGTTATCTTCTGTAACATCGCAATATTCCCAGGTATCTGATGACAATCATAGTAGACGGGTTTGAAGTCCGGTACCAAAACTCAGAATGCGAAATCTAGTGTGAGACCTTCTGTTTGTGACAAAATTAAAGAATTAATGTTGCTGAAAGATCACTTCACCTTATAAAATGAAATTTTTAAAAATGTTAAATTTATAGCAATTAAAACTAATGAAGAAATGCCGCATGAGCTGCTCATTCTCAGGAACTAATAGGTCCACTGAGCATTTTCAAGATTATTTAGCCATCAATGATAATGAATTGACATTGTCAGTAGTGTTAATGTTCCGACACTCCATGCGCCTCTAATCCAATAGCCATTTCTTCTATTGTCTATAGTATTATCAGTAACCTACCCCAACTCCTATTTTTACAAACAAAGGTCTCAATTTTTATTAAATACTCTAGAACGAGTTACAATCTATTAAAATATAGATGCAAATATTTATTGAATTATGATGGCAAACTTTTGTCGTCAGCTAACAAGAAGGGAAATTACAGTTGTCCTATTTCTTTGCCTCTCAAGAACAAACCATGAAGCATTACATAACACTTCATAAACTCTGTGTACTACTTATTTGAGTATTTCATTTTAAAATTAAAATGATTTTGAAATGGTCGTGTTCAACCAATAATGTTACATTGTTGTTCCAGGATGCAAATACTCATCCCACATACACCACTTGAAAAGAAGCGTACATGGTCAATCGCTGGCTGAGGCAAAACCAAATAGGAACAGGAAGTGGGGACTAATGGGGACACTATCAGCTTAAGAACAAGAGCCTTATTAGGCTGGCAATATGTACAAGTTGCTTAGTTAGGAGATCTGTTTATTTTAAACAAAATATAACTTCTATGGGCAAGTGAAAAGAGGATTGGTCAAAAAGTACATAATACTCCCCAAGGCCAATTCCATGAGACCTGTAAAGGCTTTAATCACATGGCATTTTAGGCAGGGTTTTTTTTGTACATCTTGGACCACATTTATTAAAGTGTTTGCACCAGTTTTCTGTCCGATTTTGCACTAGAAAGAACATGCAAACTGCTTGCACATGTATTTAAAAAGTGTTTGCACCAGTTTCGTGTTGCAGCTGGACAGAAAAAATTTGCACCAAAAGGGCGTTCCAGTGTAGAGTTGGATCGCGCACCGCAATTCTAAAGCATGAACAAAATGAACCAGGAAAAAAAAAGGTGCAGTCTGCCAGAGGAGTGCAGGGGGCGCCAGATTCATGAAGACAGTTTGTACTAGTTTTGATAAAAGTGGGCATTGTTTTTATTTGGGTGCTACCTTAATCCCTTAAGGACGTAGCCAGTGTATAGCTTAAGGCTCAGCCCCATTTTTTGTATTCACTTTATATGGTTATAACTTTTGGACACTTACTTATCAAAGCGATTGCGAGATAGTTTTTTGAGTTTATTTACAAAAAAAGAAATTTGCCATTTTTGAAATTCGAAATCATTGCATTTTCAGGCAGATCGAGTTACCACCTAAATAAGTTACTGAATAACATTTCCAACATGTCTAATTCACATTTTCATAATTTTTGAAATGTATGGATAATTTATTTTTATGTTACGCGGCTTACAAATCGAATATGGGTTCTCTGTATTTTCTGAATTTGCTATTTTGGGGATAAATACTGTTTTGAATGAAATTTTAAATATTTAACATTTAAAAAAAAAAAACCTATGTATCAAAACCATTTTCAAATCTGCACACCTCAAACTATCAGAAACAGCTTTTATGAAGATTGTTTACCCCTTGAGACCTTCATAGTAATTGTTAGTAAATCAAAATGGAGGTGAAATTTAGAAAGGTCAAATTTTGTCAATTATTTTTGCTATTTAGCCCTAAAATTTACACATTTCCAAAAGATGCACAGCGAGGCACAGAAGGGAAGGAGCGCCATGCAGCCGCCAAGATTTTAGTTTCCTCATTGGCCCCTTGGGGCCATGTGACGGCATTTTTTGGGGTTGGTATCCCTTATTGTTGAAAATCGACACATTCAGGAAATCGGTGCACGATCTAAGGGATCTCCTCCAGACCGGGTAAGTAAATGTGCCCCAATATATATAGACTCGGGCAAACAGAACTAAAAGGGTGAAGTTTTACACAGTGAAGCAGGAGTTCAAGGAGCGTTTAGGATTTAAGACCTCCTCTTGCTCTCCCAGGCCACACTTGAGGTGGCGTAATCAGTGCGATTTTATAGTGACCCATTATTGGCTGCCTGGGACTACAGAAGGAGTGAGAAAGTGTGGACAGGGCAGGATTATCATTAAAGCTCCTGCTCTGGGTTCTGATATTCTTTCTGTTCTGGTGGCCCTGGAAGGAACCTGCAATAATAATCTGAAATTCTATTCCTTCTTTGTACTGCATTGGAAATTTTTCACCATCAGCCCTAAAGTCTCTGACTGCTTCTGACAGCGGGAGACCCGATGCTGTTCCCGCAATCAGCACAGGAGCAGGAGAAACTGCAGCAACGTCAAAAGACATCGCTGCATACTTGAGCCTTTGACCACAGATACAGCCGTATCTGAAGGCTTTTTAGCCGAAACGCGGAGATCAGAACCTATTGTGTTTTACCCAATGTACGTCTATGCTGTATGCTGAATAAAGAAAAGTTGATTTTATAAAGACCAAGGAGCCTGCGCTGGAGTTTTCTTCCGTTTTCTTCTTTGAAAGTATACGCCTTTGCCTTGGGCACTCAGAGCGCGGCTGGCCTGTCCACTGTCAGGTGGGAGAAGTTTGGAGCTGACTACTGTGAGCGTTTAAAACTGATATCTACAGTGGGTTTAGAAAAAATTTTTTATGTACTTTTAGACACACTACTCCCTTTATGAAAATCACATGGATATCTGGGGACACCAAATGGATGTCCTTGGGGAAGTAGTCTTGACTTACTTTAAGTCAATGGCCCATGTGCCATATGTTGATTCAACGGATACTACACAGTCCCATGTATTTCAAGGGCTAACACAGCCTCATGCCTAAGAGAACGGCCTGAGCGCAAAACTCAGAGCAGGTCCTATTCCTGCCTGTGTTTGCGCACAGTAATTTCTACTGATGGCACGTAGGCCTATTGACTGTGGCCTGAGATGGGATGCTTAAATGTATAACCTCCTTTAAAGACTATCAAAATCTCAATAATTTATGTAACTTATGGATCAATTGTTCAGCTAAAGAACTATAAAATTGTCTGTGCATAAGAGTTTACACTTACAAGTGTATAACCGATTTCTTCACTCTTTTCCCGTACATACAAGATAAAATAGGATTTAACATGACATGGCTGAACTGCTGCTAGGATTGTATACAACTGAACCAACACAGAAGTCATGTAGGGAATGATATATGTAAAGATATTACAAGCCAAAGATCAACAATACATTTCCATGTCTCCTTTCTATGTAGCCAACCCCTATTTAGTCTATTTAACACATGATTTATACAAAGAGAAAAGCAGACCGAAGAAGGGAAACTTACAGTCTACACCTTATTTAAAAAAGGGGGAAAAAAAACAATAAATACAAAAGTACAGCAATAGTATCTCAACAGATGTTTAGCTATGAAAAGAAGACAAGCCTGTGTAATATCTGCTTATTGTTTAACTTGTGCCGTGGTTCCCAAATATTACTTTAATCCTAGTCAAATTGGGAGCAGGAAGTAAAGACTGAAGGCCAGCATAGGACTGTGTTTGTTCCGTGAAAATCAGACCATGTGCTGGCAATACAAAATGGACAGAGCACAGTGGGTCTCTTTGCATCTTAGAAATATATGGAGTACCTGCTTGCCTAGCAGATCTGTCAGCATGATAACAAAAGCAAAGCAAAGACTCCTTGTATTTTCTGTGCTCAGTCAGTGGATTATGGCCAGTGCACAGTTTTTACAAATTAAGCATGGTGGCACACTGAGGCATCAGTAAGGGGGAGTAATACCATTTACAACTTTTTTGCCCATTCTCTCCTAAAAAAGATTTCACCCCTGCAGTCCTGTCCTGTGTTGTTTACATTCAGAAATGCTTGCAGTTAGTAGAAAAAAAAAAGAGTTTGGGAAAATATGTAAATGAACCTGAGGTGCTCCTTTACATATTTTCTAAAATTCTTTTTCTAGTACCTGTGGGCATTCCTGAATACAAAAACCACAGAACAGGACTGCATTTGATCGGATGCAAAAGTGTTTAGGTGTCTACCATCAGTGACACTGACATACCTGTGTGTTCCCCCTCTGGCAGGATCCAATCATCTTTATGCTTCTTATGCCTTTGTTGTTAAGAAACAAATGCTTTAAAAATCATTTGCATAATTTTAAAAGCCTCAATGTGTAAAGACCAGGTCGTAAGAAGCTAAAAGAAGAGCAGATCCTGCCAAAGGAGGCTCACACCTGTACTTCATTGTGCTTGGTTTACAGTCCTTGATGCTGGTGGGAGATGTCCTTTAAGATAGCCACCTCAGAACTTAAAGGGGTATTCTCACCTGGGCAAGCACATTTAGTTTATTTCTTTTGCTAAAAAATGTAAAAAAAAGCATGTACCTGTGTGAAGATAATTTCCTATAAATGTCACCATGTTGCCCTTTACAAACAAGATAGTCGTCCTTGGATACAACCACCACTGCGCTCTACCAGCAGATGCTAGGCATTTGCTGTTGATTGCTGCCTGCCATCTGGATTCAGTGTTCATTGCCACTGGACGGCTGTTGGACATGCAGTAATTCTTGGCCATTTCATAAGCAAAAACTATTGGTTTCTTTACGCAATCACTGCAACAGAGGTGCTCGTATCCAAGGACAGCTGTCCTCTGTTTCTTAGGGACCATATGGCTACATCCTTGGAAAATCTTCACACAGGTACATTTTCTTAATAACATCCAATTGAAGACATGTATGTATATGACAGATTAATCCAATTCCTAGCTGGGAAAACCCCCTTAAGAGCCATTAAAAAGTGAACATGTACTTTAAATCAAATAGATGTAGTTTTAAAAGTAAATCAAAAGCATGAACACGTCATCATTGCTACACAGTATAAACAGTGATATGACCATTTACTCATAAAGCCAAGTAATGCGTGGAGTGCAGGGAAACAATATAATCCAGTCATTTGTGCATTGTACTAACAAGTGTATAACTGTACTGCATGGCTCTTCTGAATAGCTAGAAGATCTTTACATAGGTTACACCAGCTCCACTAAATAGTTTAATGTTATGCAAATATTCATAATGTTAATTTAATTGGTATATCAACATTACTAGGAACAAATTAAAATGAGAATTCTTCATAAAGAATGACCTACTGTGTGAAAGTAAAGTATATTTGTAAATATATAATTCTTATTAAAAAAATACTAATTTACTTGTATACAAATAGAGAACAATATTTACAAATACATCTACATATAAAGATATAGATAAAAACAACACTCATTAAACTACCTGAGGAATGTAATACTTAGAATGATCACACAAAAAACAGCCTTCCAAGTTCTATATTTTTGATGTCTTTAAGTGTAAGTTATAGTTCTTTCTGGCAATATGAATGAACATCCTATAATTTAGGCAATTTACAGATTACAGGTTCAGATTGACCTTGTAGCCCCATACAATTGCTCATCCTCATAGCTGGATTAGGAGTGGGAGAGAAATGTCATAACTGTATTTAAGGAATTTACCATAACAATGAAAAGCAGGGTATGCATGCATAATGTTAGCCATCAGGAGCACTTCTGGAGGAATGTACATTTTGTAGCCTTTTCTATTCCACAAAGAGTCGTACAGGAGTAGTACAAGCCATTTACTCACCCACATATATGACACTTGTATTCTCTCATCCCAAGGTGTCTTTTCACATGGTTCCTGGCATCTCCAAGCTGAGCCGCAGCAAAGTTGCATATTTTGCATTTAAATGGTTTTGAGCCTTGAAAGACAAGCAAACAAATTCAAGCATTAGTGTGCATCCAAGTATAGTGTATTAACATTTCACATTTCTCTACATTTAGGCAACAGATTTACTCAAAGGTATACTTATGATGCAGAATCCTTCCCCTGCAAGACGAAGTGAGGAATGTATTAAAGGGGATCCTTGCAGGGCGATTTGGGAAACTAAACTACCCACAGGTCCTTATGGTCCTGTAGGAGTTCCAAGGTGAGTGTAGTAAGTGAGTGTAGGTGCGGCAATGAAGCAATAACTCATCCAAGAGGAGGCGTGCGGAGGCAGCGAGAGCTCCAGATGTGAGACCGATGTGCCCTATAAGACTTGCATCAAGGTAAGGATATGTTTATTTTCTTATATTGCCTCCACGGCAAGAGCGTATAAAGGCCGTTTAGGACCCTAAACCAACTACTGCCCTGTTAATAAATCCTGTGGTCAGTACATGTGGAAGAAAACAAGATTTCAGCTATAGTCAACAAGGTGGGTTGGAAAGTCCATGCCAACACCCACCTCCGAAAAAGCATTTTTGCGAGGCAGAAAAACCAACCAAAACATTGGAAATTATGCTTTTAGCAGGTCTTCAGAGCCGGGACAAGTAATTCTGAAACCGTAAGCAAACACGACCATTGCGCCACTACCCTCATTAATTAAAATGACCTGGCCCTTTTTTTCCATTTTTTAGTACTTTTTACACAAAGAGCTTTGTGATGGCTTGTTTTCCGTGTAACAAATTGCACTTCATAATGATGGTATTTAATATTCCATGGCGTGTACCGGGAAGAAAAAATTCCAACTGTAGCAAAAATGTTGAAAAAATGCATTTGCACCATTTTCTTGTGGGCTCAGACTTTATGGCTTTCATTGTGAGCTTAAAATGACATGACATGCAATCAAAATGTGTATAGGTTTTATCATGTTTTCATCTGTTTTTGTCATCTTAAGGCGCTAATAACTTTTTCATAGTTTAGTGTATGGAGCTGTGGGTGGCGTAATTTTTTTGCGACTTTTGATGACGTTTTCAATGCTACCATTTTTAAAACTGTACAACCTTTTGATCACTTTTTATAGAATTTTTATATTTTTCAATTTGGCAAAAAAGAGGCATTTTCAACTTTGGGCGCAACACGGTTAAATGCAGTGAAAAAACATTATATTTTGATAGATCGGGCATTTTCGAACGTGGAAATACCTAATGTGTTTATGATTTTTACTGTTTATTTATATTTCTGAGACTTCTAGAGAAAGGGGATTGATTTGAATTATTAGTTTCTTTTAATGTATATTTTTTTATTTTTACTATTTTTTGATTTTTTTTTAATCAATCCTACCATATACTGCCATACTACAGTATATCATCAAAAAATATATATTTTTCCACAAATATGTCTCCTAGGTCACTCCAAAAGTCACAACAATTGCTCTGTGTCCATTATAATATATATATAGCCCTGGGGCTAAAAAAAAAAATGATAAAAACTTCCTGCATCCCGCATCACTGCCAGTCTCTGTACAAACAGCGGTCAGTGGCGACACGTGGCACCATGACTGAACAGTAGTGCTGGGATCTGCCAAGGAGGCTCACACCTGGACTTCTCTGTGCTTGGTTACAGTCCTTGATGCTGGGGGAGATGTCCTTTTTAAGATAGCACACCTCAGAATTAAAGGGGTATATCTCACCTGGGCAAGCACATTTAGTTTATTTCTTTTGCTAAAAAATGTAAAAAAAGCATGTAACTGTGTGAAGATAATTCTAAAATGTCACCATATGTTTGCCCCTTTACAAACAAGATAGTCGTCTTGGATACAACCACCACTGCGCTCTACCAGCAGATGCTAGGCATTTGCTGTTGATTTGCGGCCTGCCATTCTGGATTCAGTGTTCATTGCCACTGGACGGCGGTTGGACATGCAGTATTCTTGGCCATTTCATAAGCAAAAACTATTGGTTTCTTTACGCAATCACTGCAACAGAGGTGCTCGTATCCAAGGACATCTGTCCTCTGTTTCTTAGGGACCATATGCTACATCCTTGGAAAATCTTCACACAGGTACATTTCTCTTAATAACATCCAATTGAGACATGTATGTATAGTACAGATTAACCAATTCCTAGCTGGGGAAAACCCCTTAAGAGCCATTAAAAGTGAACATGTACTTTAATCAAATAGATGTGTTTTAAAAGTAAATCAAAAGCATGAACCGTCATCATTGCTACACGTATAACAGTGATATGACCATTTACTCATAAAGCCATAGTAATGCATGGAGTGCAGGGAAACAATATAATCCAGTCATTTGTGCATTGTACTAACAGTGTATAACTGTAATGCATGGCTCTTCTGAATAGCTAGAAGATCTTTACATGGTTACACCAGCTCCACTAAATAGTTTATGTTATGCAAATATTCAAATGTTATTTAATTGGTATACTCAACATACTAGGAACAAATTAAAATGAGAATTCTTCAAAAGAATGACCTCTTGTGTGAAAGTAAAGTAATTTGTAATATAAATTCTTATAAAAAAATACTAATTTACTTGTATACAATAGAGAACAATATTTACAATACATCTACAAATAAGATATAGATAAAACAACACTCATTAAAAACTACCTGAGGAATGTAATACTTAGAATGATCACACAAAAACAGCCTCCCAGTTCTATATTTTGATGTCTTTAAGTGTAAGTTATAGTTCTTTCTGGCAATATGAATAAACATCCATATAATTAGCAATTTACAGATTACAGGTTTCAGATTGACCTTTGTAGCCCCCATACAATTGCTCATCCTCATAGCGGATTAGGAGTGGAGAGAAATGTCATAACTGTTATTTAAGGAATTTACCAAACAATGAAAAGCAGGGTAGCATGCATAATGTTAGCCATCAGGAGACACTTCTGGAGGAATGTACATTTTGTATCCTTTTCTATTCCACAAAGAGTCGTGACAGGAGTAGTACAAGCCATTTACTCACCCCACATATATGACCTTGTATTCTCTCATCCCAGGTGTCTTTTCACATGGTTCTGCTCTTCCAAGCTGAGCCGCAGCAAGTTGCAATATTTTTGCATTTAAATGGTTTTGAGCCTTGAAAGACAAGCAAACAAATTCAAGCATTAGTGTGCATCCAAGTATAGTGTATTAACATTCACATTTCTCTACATTTAGGCAACACAGATTTACTCAAAGGTATACTTATGATGCAAATCCTTCCCCTGCAAGACGAAGTGAGGAATGTATTAAAGGGGATCCTTGCAGGGCGATTTGGGAACATAAACTACCCACAGGTCCTTAGTCCTGTAGGAGTTCCAAGTGAGTGTAGTAAGTGAGTGTAGGTGCGGCAATGAAGCAATACTCATCCAGAGGAGGCGTGCGGAGGCAGCGAGAGCTCCAGATGTGAGACCGATGTGCCCTATAAGACTTGCATCAAGGTAAGGATATGTTTATTTTCTTATATTGCCTCCACGGCAGAGCGTATAAGGCCGTTTAGGACCCTAAACCCACTACTGCCCGTTAATAAATCCTGTGGTCAGTACTGTGGAAGAAAACAAGATTTCAGCTATAGTCAACAAGGGGGTTGGAAAGTCCATGCCAACACCCACCTCCGAAAAAGCATTTTGCGAGGCAGAAAAACCACCAAAACATTGGAAATTATGCTTTTAGCAGGTCTTCAGAGCCGGGACAGTAATTCTTAAACCGTAAGCAAACACGACCATTGCGCCACTACCTCATTAATTAAATGACCTGGCCCTTTTTTTTCCATTTTTTAGTACTTTTACCAAAGAGCTTTGTGATGGCTTGTTTTCCGTGTCAAATTGCACTTCATAATGATGGTATTTAATATTCCATGCGTGTACCGGGAGAGAAAAATTCCAACTGTAGCAAAATGTTGAAAAAATGCATTTGCAACACATTTTCTTGTGGGCTCAGATCAGACTTTATGTGGCTTTCATTGTGAGCTTAAAATGACATGACATGCAATCAAATTTGTATAGGTTTTATTCATGTTTTCATCTGTTTTTGTCATCTTAGGCGCTAATAATACTTTTCATAGTTTAGTGTATGAGCTGTGGGTGGCGTAATTTTTTTGCGACTTTTGATGACGTTTTCAATGCTACCATTTTAAAACTGTACAACCTTTTGATCACTTTTATAGAATTTTATATTTTAATTTGGCAAAAAGAGGGCTTTTCAACTTTGGGCGCAACACGGTTAAATGCAGTGAAAAAACATTATTATATTTTGATAGATCGGGCAACTTCGAACGACGTGGCAATACCTAATGTGTTTATTATGATTTTTACTGTTATTTATTATTTCTGAACTTCTAGAGAAAGGGTTTATTTTGAATTATTGTTTCTTTTAATGTATATAATTTTTGTATTTTATTTTTGTTTATCAATCAATCCAACATATACTGCCATACTACAGTATTTCCAATCAAAAAATATTATTTTTCCATTTTTCCACAAATAGTCTCCCTAGGTTACTCCTCTACTTCCACACTACTCTACTACTGTTACTACTTCCAAAAGTATTGTCCCACCCAACCGAATACTTCAAGTTCACACCTAAAGTGTCACAACCGAACAATAATTGCGCTGTGCCATTATTAATATATACACCTACTCATCACAAAACTTTAACACTCACACCGGACACTAAACACTCACGCGACCTCCCCACAACTCAACTCTCCCACTAAACACTCATTTCCAATATACACCACTCCCCCTCCTGCCCTCTTTTTATGTACCACAACCATACACCAAACCCCACCATGCAGTAAAACCGGGTTGGACCCCCCCACCCCTTTGCCTTCCAGAACTAACTACCTCCGGGCTGCCCTTACTCTTGCCTCAAATTCTTTCCTTCAATTCTTCGTGGCATAGATTCACACAAGGTGCTCCCATCTCTAGGTTTACAGAGCATGGTCCGAAAAAGAAAAAAACATCCAGTGAGCGGCAGTTCTGTGGGCGGAAATGCCTTGTTGATGCCAGAGTTCAAGGAGAATGGGCAGACTGGTTTGAGCTATAGAAAGGCAACAGTTGACTCAAATCGCCACCCGTTACAACCAAGGTAGGCAGAAAGCATCTCTGAACGCACAGTACTTCGTATTTGGGCAGATGAGCTACAGCAGCAGAAGACCACACCGGTTGCCACTCCTTTCAGCTAAGATCAGCAAACTGAGGCTACAATTTGCCAAGCTCATCGAAATTGGACGTAGAATATTGGAAAAACATTGCCTGGTCTGATGAGTCTCAATTTCTTCTTCTGCGACCATTCGGATGGTAGGGTCAGAATTTGGCTTCAACAACATGAAGCATGGATCCATCCTGCCTTGTATCAACGGTTCAGGCTGGTGGTGTGGTGTCATGGTGTGGGGAATATTTTCTTGGCACTCTTTGGGCCCCTTGGTACCAATTGAGCATCGTTGCAATGCCACAGCCTACCTGAGTATTGTTGCTGACCATGTCCATCCCTTTATGACCACAATGTACCCAACCATCTGATGGCTAATTTCAGCAGGATAATGCGCCATGGTCATAAAGCTGGAATCATCTCAGACGGTTTCTTGACCTGACAATGAGTTCACTGTACTCAATGGCCTCCACAGTCCCCAGATCTCAATCCAATAGAGCATCTTTGGGATGTGGTGGAACGGGAGATTAGCAACATGGAATGTGCAGCCGACAAATCTGCGGACACTGTGATGCCATCAGTCTATATGGACCAAAATCTCTGAGGAATGCTTCCAGCACCCCTTGTTGAATCTATGCCACGAAGAATTGAGGCATTCTGAAGGCAAAAGGGGGTCCAACCCGTTACTAGCATGGTGTACCTAATAAATTGGCCGGTGAGTGTATATATTATAATGGCCACAGAGCAATTCTTGTGACCTTAGGTGAAGTCTTGGGACAATACTTTTGGAGTAACCTAGGAGACATATTTGTGGAAAAATATATATTTTTTGATGAAATACTGTAGTATGGCAGTATATGTTAGGATTGATAAAAAAAAATAAAATAAAAAATATATACATTAAAAGAAACTAATAATTCAAATCAACCCCCTTTCTCTAGAAGTCTCAGAAATATAAATAAAAACAGTAAAATCATAACACATTAGGTATTTGCCACGTTCGAAATTGCCCGATCTATCATAATATAATAATGTTTTTTCACTGCATTTAACCGTTTTGCGCCCAAAGTTGAAAAGCCTCTTTTTTGCCAAATTGAAAATATAAAAATTCTATAAAAAGTGATCAAAGTTGTACAGTTTTAAATGGTAGCATTGAAAACGTCATCAAAAGTCGCAAAAAAATTACGCCACCCACAGCTCCATACACTAAACTATGAAAAATTATTAGCGCCTTAAGATGAACAAAAACAATGAAAACATGATAAAACCTATACACATTTTGATGCATTCATGTCATTTTAAGCTCACAGGAAAGCCAAAAGTCTGACCCACAAAAAATGGGTGCAAATGCATTTTTTTTTCAACATTTTTTTCTACAGTTGGATTTTTCTTCCCGGTACACAACGCCATGGAATATTAAATACCATCTTATGAAGTGCAATTTGTTACACGGAAAACAAGCCATCACAAGCTCTTTGTGTAAAAGTACTAAAAAATGGAAACAAAAGGGCCGGTCATTTAATTAATGAGGTATTGGCGCAATGGTCGTGTTTTGCCTTACGGTTTCAGAATTACTGTCCCCGGCTCTGAAGACCTGCTAAAGGAACATAATTTTCCAATGTTTTGGTTGGTTTTTCTGCCTCCGCAAAATGCTTTTTTGAGGTGGGTGTTGGCTTGGACTTTCCACCCACCTTGTTGACTATAGCTGAATCTTGTTTTCTTCCACAGTGACTGACCACAGGATTTTTAACAGGGCAGTAGTTGGTTTAGGGTCCTAAACGGCCTTTAATACGCTCTGCCGTGGAGAACAATATAAAGAAAATACATATCCTTACCTTGATGCAAGTCTTAAGGGCACATCGGTCTCACATCTGGAGCTCTCGCTGCCTCCCGCACGCCTCCTTTGATGAGGTTTTGGCTTCATTGCCGCACCTACACTCACTTACTACACTACACTCCCTTGGAACTCCTACAGGACCATAGGACCGTGGGTAGTTTATGTTTCCCAAATCGGCCCTGCAAGGATCCCCTTAATACATTCCTCACTTCGTCTTGCAGGGGAAGGATTCGCTCATAAGTAACCTTTGAGTAAATCTGTTCCTAAATTTAGAGAAATGTGAATGTTAATACACTATACTTGGATGCACACTAATGCTTGAATTTGTTTGCTTGTCTTTCAAGGCTCAAACCATTTAAATGCAAATATGCAACTTTGCTGCGGCTCAGCTTGGAGATGCAGAACCATGTGAAAGACCCCTTGGGATGAGAAATACAAGTGTCATATTGTGGGTGATTAAATGGCTTGTACTACTCCTGTACGCTTTTTTGGAATAGAAAAGGCTACAAAATGTACATTCCTCCGAAGTTCTCCTGATGGCTAACATTATGCATGCATATACCCTGCTTTTCATTGTTAGGTAAATTCCTTAAATACAGTTATGACATTCTCTCCCTTCCTATATCCCGCTATGAGGATGAGCATTGTATGGGGCTACAAGGTCAATCTGAACCTGTAATCTGTTAATTGCCTAATATAGAGGATGTTCATTCATATTGCCAGAAAGAACTATAACTTACCTTAAAGACTCAAAATATAGAACTGGAGCGTTTTTTGGGTGATCATCTAATATGTACATTCCTCAGGTATTTTTAATGAGTGTTGTTTTATCTATATCTTTATATGTAGATGTATTTGTAATATGTTCTCATTTCTCTATTTGTATACAAGTAAATAGTATTTTTTTATAGAATTATATATTTACAATACTTTACTTTCACACAACAGTAGGTCATTCTTTATGAAAATCTCATTTTATTTTTCCTAGTAATGTTGATTACCAATTAATTAACATTATGAATATTTGCATAACATTAAACTATTTAGTGGAGCTGGGTAACCTATGTAAAGATCTTCTGCTATTCAGAAGAGCCTGCATTACAGTTATACACTGTTAGTACAATGCACAAATGACTGGATGATATTGTTCCTGTGCGTGAAAATCTCAGTAGATCAGCAGTTTCTGAAATACTCAGACCAGCCCTTCTGGCACCAACAACCATGCCACGTTCAAAGACACTCAAATCACCTTTCTTCCCCATACTGATGCTCGGTTTGAACCGCAGGAGATTGTCTTGACCATGTCTACATGCCTAAATGCACTGAGTTGCTGTCATATGATTGGCTGATTATAAATTAAGTGTTAACGAGCAGTTGGACAGGTGTACCTAATAAAGTGGCCGGTGAGTGTATATAGCCCTGGGGCTAAAAGAAAAAAAAGAATGATAAAAACTTCCTGTCATTACCGGCCGCTGTTTGCATCTTGCATCTACAGAGGTTAGTGGTAATGTCACAGTGATAGCTGCAAGCCTGCTACAGAATGAAACTCCTGCCGTAGCAGGTGTATGACTATCAACGCTGCATCACTGCCAGTCTCTGTACAAACAGCGGTCAGTGGTGACACGTGGCACCATGACTGAACAGTAGTACTGGAGAAGGTGTGCATATGTTGTTATTATTTTATTACCCACCCCCCGAGGCTCTCCACTCTCTATTGCCAACACACCGACATTACACACCCATAGCACACTGACAAAATCCAAGCTCCCTGGCTGACAACACACACACTCCTTCCCACCACTGACATCCAAACTCTGCCCTACCCCACTGATGACACACAAACTCTCCCTCCCTGACAACACTCACCCTTCCCCCACTGACGACACACACTCACCCTTTCTCAACTAACAAACACCCTCCCACTCCCCCATCTTATTCCACTCCCTGTCCCCCACTGACAACATCCAACCTCACCCTCATTGAAAACAAACCCTCTCTCTGACAACATGCACGTCCACTCACACAGAAAAAACAGGCACATCCCCCTCTCCCACTTACACACACTCTCACCTCCCCGAAAGAGTAAACACATATCACTTACCTCCATTTTCCTCTTCCTCTCAATGGTGTATCTCTGATTAGTCGGTCCACCGGGATTTCCCCCGGCAGCTTCAATGGCCAGTCCGCCCCTGGTCTTCCCTGTAATACTATGCATACAGAGAGACCTGACCCAGTAGAAACACCTATTGGACTCCTTAGCATAGAGAAGGCGCAAATTTAGATATTATGCTGAATATTTTTTCCACAAATTATTTATCAATCTGCTCAACTCCTCCTGCTATATAACATTTTAGTTACCTTTAAGAACCCCCCTTACAGATAATGCATATTTTCATATGCACTTACATTTAATGGGCAGTTATATTTTCTGTAAAAGAAATAACTTTACTATCAAATAAGGAACACCTTCATAATATTTTTTCGGATAAGTGTGTGGTTCTGAAGCAGTGCTCTGTCTTTCCAACAACTTATATTGGCACGGTTATTTCAGATTTTTCCTGTCACACTGCGAGGGTGATTCATCACTCTGCTATTGTAATGACATGCAATGTGTGAATATACTGTGGATAAAATATTATGCCTTTACGACTGTTTTATAGCCCAGAATTTATGATTATTCTGGAAACTAGAAGTATTGACATTTTGGCTATTATTTATTTCAAGCACAAACTTTATTATTGGATGCCGAGCATTGGGCAGATATATGAAACAAGATAGAACGGGTGTGATGAACTGGTTATTTTACTACAGACTTGAGGTAAAAAGGGCAATGGATCAAGACCTTGTACAGGTTTGATAGGGCAAAGTTCCTGTAATTTCCCAAATGTGATTTCATGAGCATACGGTTACAAAGCATTATATACAGTAGCAAAAACAAAGATCCTACAGATGAGATGTTCACATATTAGATTCAGGCTATAAAATACTGCATCAATATATTTTCGTATGCATTATATCAAGGTTAGCTTATGCTTAGTGAAGTCCTCCAAATGCTACATGGAAACCACCTATGAAATATAGGAAGTCTACTAAGTATCCATCACAGGCTGCGATACAACTGAATCTAGAAGGTTGATCAATAGCACACTATGCCGTGCCCTTGGAAATAAGACTATCCTCTAAGAATGGTTTGTTGAAATGAAGTTCTCAGTAAAATTTGAGAGTCTTAAATTTCAATGTAATTCCCAAAAGCTGACGAAAAATGAAGCATTTAATTTTAATCCTCGAAAAGAAATAAAAAAGTCAACAGTACTAAGCGCGGGCAGACAAGGTTGAATATTTCACAGTTCAATGACAATGAGGCTAGATCTCTTAATACTTCCATTTCTAGCGGCAGAAGTAGATGTAAAATATATTTAGCACCTGAATGGTTATATCCAGTCAGCTTTATATGTTTAAATGTCAAAAGCAGGTTGAGACTGCAGCTAACAGCAATCACATCTCATCAATCACCCGCAGAAACTCCAGTTTATTTAAATGATGCAGATAAAACTAAATTAATCATTAATTTGGTGACATTCGAAATTGTCATTGCGCTGTGTAAAAGGGCTAATGCAAATCGTATAAAAATAGAAAAGGAATATATTTCCAGACAAGGAGACTGAAAAAAATGCAGAGTGACTTTTTGCAGAAATTAAACCAATACACAGGACTTCCCATACTAACAGACTTGTGGCAAGCATTTAAAGGGAACCCATCCCATTGATCTCACAGTCTGAACTACAGACAGCACAATGTAATGGAGCTGAGCAGATTGATATACACTTCTATGGAAAAAGAGTTAGCATATATTGTATTTTATCATTTTAATTTTCTAGGCTTAGGAGTCAAATGGATGGTCTACAGCTGCCGATACCGCTGTATCTTGTTCTTTGGCAGCACATACTTCCACTTCTCATCTGGAATCTGAAGATGGCATAATGCAATAGGAATAATCCTTCCAAACAATGCCTGATAAATTAAAGTTACTTTCTTATTTCCTGTGATATTGTTCCTGGTTTTGACTTTTGAGTGACCCAAAACCTGACCATGTGGCTGGATATGATTTTCCTTAGATCCTTAACATTGGACTGCTAGAAGCTCTGTGCCGATCCCTGATCCTTACCTGTACCTCTATGACATGCAAATTAGCATACATGACTCTTCGATTCAAGATATGCCTCTTCGATTCAAGATATGACTATGACACTTCTATTCAAGATATGACTTGTTTTCTCCCAGGCTGTCAGTGAAGCCTTTATTTTGACTGACAGCTCTGTCTCTGCAAATATCAAGCACTTCCCTGTCTCCTAATTCCTGATTAACAGTTCTCACTGCTAGGATATTTTGCTATATATAATAATATATAATATTCAACTACATACATATAAAGCTCTGTTTACTTATCATTAAAATTTTTATACAGTGCTTTGTGTTGCATCCATGTCATGTGACCAGGGTCATGTTTTTGAAGTTCCTTTTTCCTCTAAAATTTGCCATTTCTACAATATGTATGCGTCTGATCACATGAAATCACAACATGTCTCCATGGAGGATGGAAGAACTAGAATTTCATGGAGGTTGCTGTGATTTCATGTGATCAGATACATACATGTAGTAGATATGGCAAATTTTAGGGGGGGAAGGACCTTAGATTACATCACCCTGGTCACATGACATAAAGTGATGAATAGTGAGGAGGCATAAGGCATGGGGAGGAGTAGATGGTAGATGCAGGCCAAGCAAGACACGCCCCCTCCGATGCTGGGTTATTACGTTGACATATAGTTGAATTGGGGATATGGGGATGTGAGGGAACAATTTTTAGCTTAAAAAATGAGTAATTTAGTTAATACAGCTCTATAGGAACCTGTCACCATCTGTATTTGTGAAAATGTGGTGACAGATTCCCTTTAACTATCAGTCAGGCAGCACCAGATCAATTTCAGCTTAGAAATCCACATCCATTGTTTATGACTGTAATAACACAGAAAGCCTTCCCAATTGGTTACAGGCGTAGCCAATTATACAGTATTTAAATTTCAATAGGACTTCAACAAAAAACAAAATAGGGTATATTTGAAAATAGCAGAACAAAAGAACCGTACTAAGAACAAAAGTTGAGTGGGGATGCACACAAAAGTGAAAATAAGCCATTTTTTTTTAAACAGCTGACCTAAATTCAATACTTTTTGTAAAAGATCAGTTGAGCACCTCCTAATCTGAGCTGTTTTTCATAACCCCACTCATAAGAGTATAGTTCATGAGAATCAGAAAAAAGCAAATGAAGAGAAACCAAAAGTCAACAGCTAGGTATCTATCACATCTAGTATTGGACGTGTTTCCACTGAAAACACTATTTTATTAGCAGTCACAATATGTAAGCCATCTTTTATGGGCACCTGTTATAATATTGCGCCAGCTGTACATTTTTTTCCCCTTTTGATTACTGACTAAAGTACAGTACAGGCATGAGACTCCATTTAGCAGAATAAATGGTAATCACTCTTTACAACCTGCCAGTGTTAGCCAAGACCCCAGGACACCACCAGGAAGAAATGCAGACCTCCCCCTCTCAGTGAATTCACAGCCAGGGGGTAGGGGTCTAAAACCCACTGGGTTTAAAAAAATTAAACTGGAAGAAGGCTTGGTCAGTCTAAGAACTCTTATCGTCAGAAGGCTGTCCGGATCTCTCTGCAGTGTTCCTCAGCCAAGATGCCTCACTCCATCTCATGGCAAGGTTATTTTGTTTCTTTATCCCATAACTGTTTGTATGTATTGTATGTATATTGTTTTGTAACTTTTTTTAAATTTAATCAAGTAATTTCAGTGTATTGTACTTATGTATATTAAAGTGTTAACTGTATTAAGCCTCTGCTTGTAGCCTTAAAGAATCTAAGTTTCCAAAGGAATTACTTTACCAGGTTCTTGCATATTCTATGTGAATCATCAGTGTGCATTGGCTGTGTGGTTGAGGTGCCTACAGCCTTCTTTGTATAAGTAATTTATGGGTGGTGGCAGTGAGTTGGTCTGGGTGCTGAGTGCTTGAGATATGGGCTAAATTCTGGGACTCCATAGAGTAGGTGCACCCCGTGGTTGGACTCGAGTGTGTGAGTGTGTGAGTGTGTGTGTGTGTGTGGGGGGGGGGGGGGGGTTCAATCACTCCACCTATATAGCTTTCTTTCCAGCATAGTAATACCCAAGGACTAAAACTAATCTTACCATAGATCAGATTTAAAATGATCCCATATGCAAATAGAAAAATGTGTAGAAGATCAAGCACCAATGCTTCAACATTAGGTCTTTAAGACACACAAATATATAGGAGTTTTTCTTCACTCCTGTTTCTAAACCTTTCCTTTTGGTGACTTTTAGTTTTACTAAATTAGACCACCTTCCTCCTATTCCCATAGCGACCTGAAAGGGAGTTTTTATCGAATTGCCTAGTGACTAGCTGCTTTGTACTGATTGAATGAATCCCTAAGAGAAAGAAGTTTCAATAAACTGATGATTTAGGTCACATTTAATTCCAATAGTCAAGATCATAAACAGTTCACTGTAGGGAACTAGTGAACTGCCTCCAAAATTGGAAAGTTGGTGCCTATTAGCACAGCATGCAGAAATCTCTGAATAGAAGTGCTTTAGTTAACCAGCCTGCTGCGTTCACTGTATTTATTTGTATGAGTTAATTTGAATGTAAATGAAAACACTAATGCAGATGTTTATATTCAGCGGGAACATGGTGGTCATTTTCTAATCTAGTCATTATAAATATTAATAATAATAATCACCAGCAGACAGTTGTAAAAAAAAAAAAATTCCTTGAGGCCCATAAAACATATTAAATAATGACAGGAAATTGGTTTCAGTTAAAATCCTATGAAATATGCTGAAGCTTCCTAATTATGATATCAGAAACAAGAAGGCTAATCAGTTCATCTTCTCTTCTATTGAGGCAACATAATTCCTGGTGTTTCCATTTTTCACTTCCTACAAGCCATAACTTCTTTACTTACAGAGTAACATGAGGGCTTGTATTATGTGGGGCAAGTTGTGCTTCTTAGCGGCAACAATTAAAAAGCAATTGGGGCATACTTCACAACCCGGAGGTCCTTTTGAGCCGGTGGTTTAAGGTTTCAAATCGTCCTTTAGAAAGTCCCTCTGTGCCTGTTAGTAAAATCGAATAAATCCTTATATTTACCTTCTTCTGATGCTCCCTGTGCCTTTGTAGTGCAACTGTGAAGCCAGAGCACTACACCCCGACTTAACAGCGCATATGTCATTGCCTGCGGTGTACTGCTCCAGTTTTGTTAAAGTACTGTGCAGGGGCAGGTAACACTAGAGATGTCCTCATCGGCCTCAACTCTAGGCAAGTACAGGTGGTCCCCTACTTAAAGTCACCCAACTTACAGACGGACCCCTCTGACCACTGTGATCTCTGGTGAAGCTCTCTTAATGCTTTACTATAGCCCCAGACAGCAATGATCAGCTGTAAGGAGTCTGTACTAAAGCTTTATTGATAATCCTTGGTCCCAGTAAAGCAAAAAATTTTGAAAGTCCAACAGTCAATATGTCAAAAAACATTTATTGTCTGGAACTACAATTTTTAAATATACAGTTTCGACTTGCATACAAATTCAACTTAAGAACAAACCTATGGACCCCATCTTGTATGTAACCCAGGGACTGCTTATGTAAAGGTTTTTTATGTTTAACAGACCCCAACCGGTCCTCTTTAATATTCTCCGCAATCTAATGAGATGCTGCCAGCAAATTGCATTGGAATTGACAAAAAAAAAGCTAACACCATTTTCTAATGGGATTTGCATTTACGCCCTTCACTATGTGGTCCATCACCCTTATTCTTTGTACTATAGAGCAAAAAAAAAAGAGGGAGGCAAGCAAGAAGACGGAGGCTTGTGTATTATTGTAAGACAATGACAGTCAAAGTAGTTACCAAGGAGATAACTTCTAGGGGGAAATCATGTTACTCCCAAGAAACATGCTCACCCTGAATAACTTGGCACAAGCTTGTAGAAATACAATCAAATAAAGATAGTAGCTGCTCTTCTTCAGGTAACGGTGTGACCATTCATGAGAGAATGAGGACCCGGTGTGTACAATATGTAGCGTAGTTGAAAACCACAGGTACTGTTAAAAAAATGTATTATCCAAGAAGTATGCGCGATTCGGGCATCAAGGCCTTCTTCAAAGGAGTGTGCCGCTTGAGTGTAGGAATGTTGAGGCATCTTACGGAACATGTGAACATGATAATTATTCTTTAGGTGGCAAGGTGGCATTTTTTGTGTTGAGCTGATCTTTCAATTATACTATTTCGAGAACTATATGAGCCTTTCATCAATGCCGTCAACCTGGACAGAAATGGAGACTAACTTGCATTGTCTCCATTTCTGTCCGGGTTGACGGCATTTCTTCTGTGTCACCGTACAGAACTGTATAACCTTATCCATGGTGCTAATGTGTGTTTTTACATTATCATGTTTTATTCATAGTGTAACAATAAAGACTCCATTTTTATTCCCACATTATAGTCTTACTTAGGCTATATTCACTGCTGTGAGCCCGCCGCACCGTAGCACGGCGGGCACACGGCAGCGCGGGGAGAGGAGGAGGAGGTGAGCGCAGCTCACCCCGCCCCTCTCCATAGCGATGTGTGGCCGCGGCGCCGTAATACGGGAAAAGATAGGACATGTCCTATCTTTTCCCGGGCTATGGAGCGGTACGGTGCCGCACGTGTGCTACACCGTACCGCTCCCGTAGGGCGCCGCGAGCCCATAGTAGTGTATGGGGGACGTATATCGGCCGCATATACGTCGGCCGCATATACGTCCCCCATACTGTAGTGTGAATGCAGCCTTAGTCTTGTCCTCTTTCCCCTCTTTTTGAGGAGTACCTTTGGTTTCTAGTTTGTAACAAAGCAGTTTATTGAGGACAGACCCTCTAGGTTGTTTGGAGTGTAACTAGTAGTTATAAATAAGGTTATTGTAGGTATCACTTGATGAACATAAATAGGTCAAGGAGGTTTAGATAGAAATAAGGCAGACATGGAAAGTCCTCATGTATTCACTAAAGAGTAAGGATACATTACACCGTACTGTTTTGTAGGAGATTATGGTTATTATTGGTGGTATTGCAGTATATAGTATTAGCCATCAGACCCTGCAGGGTTAAAGTTCCCTGGAGGGTCTGAAATTATGGTATTTTTTATTTTTTTGTAAATGTAAAAAAAGTTACATTTTAAATCACCCCCTTTCCCTAGAACACGATGGGTATCGCTGCATTCCAAAATGCCTGTTTATCAAAATATTTAAAAAAATATTCCGGGCTGTTAACACCAGAAAGGAGAATAGTGCTCATATGTCCGAATGACAATTTTTCCATCTATGAATACTTGAAAAAAATTATCAAACAGTCATGTAGGTCCCAAATTGATAAAAAATTAATATGCCAGCACATACCGCAAAAAATAACACCTTGCAAAGGTCCATACACCAAAGTGTGCAAATATTTTTTTTATGTACAAAAGATTTTTAAATCAATTAAAATCTATATAAATGTCCTATCCCTGTGATCGTAGCGACCCAAAGAATCAAGGGAAAATTGAAGCGCAGAATAAAACCTGTAAAAACAGAGCCCACAAGAAAATGCCACAAATGTGTTTGTCAATTTCACTGCAATTGGAATTTTTTTTCCAGCTTTCTAATACATTGCATGGAATATAAAGTGGTGCCACTAAAAATTACAATTTGTCGGGACTACCAAACAAAGCTCTTATAGATCTGAGAAATAGTACTCGATACCAATGATGTTACTAGGCACATAAAATCGATACTTTTCTGTCTAGGTCCCTCACTCTCTAGTGTGAAATGTAAGATCCGAATGAGTGGTCCTTGGTGCAATCATAGAATTTGGCCTTAAACTGTCTGCTGGGGGTAAAGGGGGGGGGGGGGGGGGGGGGATGGAATGTTAAAATGTTTTATTACTTTGGTCTTGTGTGTCGTAGACTGTATGTTATAAAAATTGTAAAAAAAACACAATAAAAATGATTTGATCAAAAAAAAAAAATTACAATTTGTCCAGCAGATAACAAGCCCTAACACGTCTCTGTAAACGTAAAAAAAAAAAAATTGCTTTTAGAATAATTAAGAGCTAAATAAAGAAAAACTAAATCATGGATGTGAATTTATATCGATACTACTCACAAAGTTAGGAATATTTGCCATGTGGGTAAAATTTCAGGATGAACTTAAAATGCTCTCTAACCTTTACAGGTTTTCGGGCAACATAATCTGGTGTTCTACTATTAAATGCTCCACTGTAATAAATTATGGATTGAAATGCCCTCTATCTTCCAGTCATGTCTTGGTGGGAGATCCACTTGGCTTTATGAGATAACATAATTAGTACCTGGTCTGTAGACAAACTGCCCTAACTCCCCCCCCCTCTGAGTTTCCTGTCCTAACCAATAGAATTGGTAACTGGTTTCCTGGTTCCCCTGAATGGAATTTTTAATTGATATTGGCTGGGTGTCTCCAAACCCCCCATGGTTGGTCATGTGTCTTAAACTGGCTACTCAAGAACATGACAAAATAATACTTCAAAGAAAACCTGGTCATAAATTCAATAATTCAATTTCTGGTCAACAAATCTTTGATCAGCATCATCTCCTTATCCTTAGGTGTCAAGCCCAAGTATTTTAGAGTTGGGGATCCAAGAAAATAGCTATTACACCATTGGGACAAAATTTAATAATTAATAAATTTAATAAAGGCTACGACTAAGGACTACACATAGTCCGAAACGCGTCAGATCTTTTTTTGTTATGAGGCGTCTCTTCTGTTTTTAAACAATTTATTTTCAAATAAAGTGGAAATTTTAACGATCTACTACAAAATTGTTTCTCTGCCTGGACGCTGGACTAATCTTCCCTCTATGGTTTCATTCACTCTGGTCCCCGCACAGCACGTCCGTGCATCGGCAGATATCACAAGACGAGCATGAAAAGTGGTGAGCTGAATTCCTTTTCTTTTTCTTATATAATTATAGGCAGTGTGTGTCGGCATGCTAGCAGTAGCTATAAATAGCGTGGGTCCAGGTGAACCGTACGGCAGAGGAGTGTGTATCTGGGTGTGTGGGCATCTCGTAAGCAGTAATTGCGAGTGGTGGCAGCTGTGACAAAGTGTGGGCGTTTGACTGTATTGGGGTGCAGAGGGGCTCTGTACATTAGCATTCCATAGGCAAGTAAGTGGTAGGGGGGTACATAGTGTGGTTGTGTGTGGTGTGTAGTGTTTGGGATTCAGATGTGTTTGAATGTGCTAAGGGAGTAGGAATTTGCGTAAGGGCTCCATTTTGTGTAAGGGGGTGGAGCTTAAGGGCTAATTTGCAAGGTTCCCTGGTGTAATTGTACCCCGTGATTGGACTTAGCTGTGCAGTGTTGGCGACACCCACTGTTAAATGTTTTTGAGTGACTTGCATGGAACTTAACACCTAAATTCAGTGTTTGATCCACGAAGGGCCCAAACATTTACTGGATCAATTACAATTGGTAACCTGTTCTTTTTATCATGATGATCATGTTATGACATAATGAGATCAATACAACTACTAACACTTTAACAACAGTACTTCACCATATCCAAGCTATAAGTAAGATGTTCTTAGGAGTGTCACAGTGTGTCATCCGCAGTATTCAACAAATAGATATAAATCCTGGAGAAGGCACAGAAGTGGGCATACTTTGGGTACATCCCACACTGTTCACCCTAAACAATGGCATGCAAATGCCACAAAACTCCAGGCACCTCAATGTCAGCATGGTCTGCATTGTCAAGCTGTAATTAAAGTGCACGGTCACATGACAAGTTATTGAGACAGACATTATATGGGGAGGTATATATTTTAATATTTTACATAAATTGTACACAAACAAAAGTGTGTGTGTGTATAGTTCCAAAATGAGTACTTTGATTCAGTAGGCGAAATTTTGAGAAAGGTTTCTGGGAGGAGCCAAAAAACTCAGAGAATAAAACTACACTACCTCATTCTTTTTGCACCTTAGTATTTTGAGGTATATATAATGTTTAATCTTCATTCATTTGTTGGATGTGGGAGAAAAAAAGCTATTCTGGCTATTCTTACACAGGACAAATAACTGATCAATGTCCAACAATTGGGACCCCGCCAATCACAAGAATGGATCCCCATCAATCCGGAGAATGCAAGTCCCTGAATATCACATGGAGCACAATCCATCATCCACTAATAGAAAGTGAATGGCACGGCTGCTAACCCATAAGGACAAGGCTGTGATCCTATACTGACAGTCCCGGCAAAGAGAACACTAATTGGAGAAGCAGCCAAGAAGCCCAGATTCCCTCTGCAGGAGCTGTAGAGATCCACAGCTCAGGTGAGAGAATCTGTCCATAAGACAAGTATTAGTCTTGTACTCCATAAATCTGGCCATTATGGAAGAAAAGCAAGAAGAAAGCCATTTTTGAAAGGAGGCAATAATAAGTCACGTTTGCCGTTTTCAAAAAGCTATGTAGAGGGGCACAGTAACCAAATGGAAGACGCTGCTTCGATCATATGAGTCTAAAATGTAAGGATACGGGCCATTGCCAAATGCTAAGCAAGAAGGAAAGGCACAATGCACATGAACACATCCATCCGCATAATTAAGCATGCTGGTGGCAGCATCAAGATATGGGGATACTTTGCTTAAAGGAAATCTCATAGATCCCAGCACCATGACTGTGGTAATATTCTTATAGTTTTCATGCTAATGACCATCAGTTGCCTTGGAGGTGTTGCCAAAGCCGCTTTGTGCTGCAACTTCAGGCTGTTACACTTTGCTGAATGCTGGTAACGTCCCCTGCGTCGCTGACTCCGCCCCCGCTGCCTGGTTAAACTATATCTGTGTTTGGTGAGGACACATATAGAGCTGAATAACAAGATCTGTGTATCTTTGTTACATACTTCTATTATGTTCAGGAACCTTATGGATCTCCAGAGCTTGATTATGCATAATCTGTCTGCTATTAGGATATGTGATATTGGCCATCTAGTAGCAGGGTCTATATTCTTCAAGCTCACGTGTAATAATGACATTGTTGGGGCAGGATCTACCTTTCTCCCTCCAATTAGGTCCAAAATATGAGGGGGAAATGAGAGGTGCCACAATATGTAGGGGAAATGAGAGGCCACAACATGAGAATGAAATGAGAGGGACCACTATATGAAGAGCAGGAACATGAGAAATGCACTGAGCTGGCAAGCTGGCCGAGTAGGATTTCTATATGGTAAAATATCCAATTTGATTTGTAATAGTGAAAAGTTGCAGGATAAAGTCTTAAAATAGGTTTCCATATCTGACACAGTCATTTTCGGATGAGATATATTTTGATACATCTTTAATCCCAGTTCACTGCTCTATTAATAAAAAATACCCCAGTGTGCATTATGTATTTGTCTCCACTAATGTGCACAAAATTTGTGTGTTAAAATGCCACTTCACAGAAAGCAATTAAAACAAATTTGAAAAAGGGGTGCAAATGATGTTTTTAAAAGTATACTAACTTTTTACTAAATGTTACAATCAATGATGTAACTCCTATAAGTACGGTTGTTCTGTCGTATATTGATAGTTACCTCACTTTCACATACACATTAACTTGATTTTAAATGCAATTAATACATATAGTCAAGGAAGAATAATGGACTACATTCTGCACTTAACCTGGTGGACATTTTCAAATGGCACAAGTGACCAGTGCAAACCTATTTTGCATTGTAAACGACTAAATAAATCTTAATGGATTAAGAATGATCAGCTATCAACACACAAGGGAAATTAAGTGCTGAAATGCCTACATTGATTATTTTAAATTATTAGCCTTACTCTGTTCTTGAATTTGTATGCTTTTAGTGAGCTTTAACACATTTACAAGACTTATTGACTATAATTACAAGAGAATTCAAGTAATGGACACATCAATTATAAGCAACATGTCTTGACCAGACATTGGCATAAAGAATTCTAAAGAGAACTCCATTAGCATCTCCTCTTTCATTTTATTCACTTTTATCTGGCTTATGAGGGCATTTTGAGGGCTTAGACAGGACCCCTAACCAGATCCTGAGGAAATGCTCATGAGTAACATTTATTTAAAACAAATTTTATAGTTTAACTATTTCAAGCATCTTAAATACTTAATGGCCATATTTTATAAAAAAAAAAGGAAATACAAAGTTTATTGATGTATTGTTCTCAAACACAACTGTAGTGAAATTACAACATATAAAAAGTCACCATATTTAAATTTCCTTTTTCGAAATTATAAGCTAATTTCTCAATATATACATTGCACTGCACTGCTTAAACACAATGTAACTCAAGTCAATTGTACTTCTCTAAAGTCAACACTTATTGTGCAAATGGAATAGACAACAGAGAAATTCTAGGGAATTAGCAAGACAACCCATGTAATGGAATAGTTGTGTAGACCAGTTCTCTGTTGTCATCCTTTTTGGATATTTTGGTCACTTTTGTATTTTGTCATTACTTTCACCCATAGAGATAGCAATGTGCTGTGTCTACAGCTCACAGAAGTTAGGTCAAGCAATTACAGAAAAAAATTTTCACAATACATAGGGATATAAGCATTCTACTGAGAGAGTTTATTTTTTCTTCAAACATACATCTATCCTAATCGAGAATAGATTATTAGTTGATTAATGAAATGGCTCTCTCAGGATGCACACAATTAGAGATAGGCCAGGTATCTTGGTCAGACCTCGCTCCGGTTTTTCTCCCACTTAGGGAAAACTGTGTCCCCTATATTAAACAATCATAGTGGTTATAGGACTCCTTGTCTAAAGATAAAGTAACCCAAAACAGGATTTAAAAGAAAAATAGAATACTTTGGGTTTAATGATAATGAGGTGGTAACAGTTAAATCACTTTGGTCAACTCATAAAAGGTATATATAAGAAAGGAGTTTAAACAGGTATCTTCAAGGGCTAGGAATTATATCTGGAAAAAAAGCACAAAGAATACAAAATTATCTTACCTGTATGAGTTCGGATATGGGCAAGGAATGCCATGGAATTACTGCTTTTGCATATCTTGCCACAGTACTTGCACATGTTTCCTTGATTTTCTTCTCTTTCCTTGTTTATCTGCTCTGTGTCCTCCTCAATATATTTGTTCACCTCTCGAAGCAATTCTTCATGCTGTTCTTTAATGTGTATGAACAAACTCTGTTCAGAATCAAAAGGTTCTGTGCATTTCACACATTTAAATGTTCCACCGCCTTCTGGTCGTTCTTCAAAGCTGGCCAACTCATTTTTGGTGTGGCCAATGCTAGCCAAATGCTGATGTAGGTTACTTTCTGTAAAAAAGGATTTCCCGCACAACAAACAATGAAAATGTTTTTCTTTCACTGGGTGTTTCATGGAAATATGAACATTTAAGCCACTAAGGCCATCTGCCAGGAATCCACAATCATTGCATCGTATTCGGTTTGCATCCCCTTGTGCACTTCCATTGGCTTTTTTCTTTCTCACAACTTGTAGTTCGTGTGTTTTATGTCTAAGGTCAATGATCTTAGGTCTATTAGTCCTTTCATTACCTTGAGATTCGGTACCAACTATGTTTAGCTTCACAATTGAGGAATCAAAGATGTTTTCATTCTGATTATCACTACCTGTGCTAGCAATTTTGCTGGGTTCTGATAAAACTTCAGGCACTACTTCAATCTCTGAAAGCTTTTCAGGGCTGGAAGATGCATCTTTCAGTTTAAAGTCTTCGTGAGTGAAACTTTCTTGAGCAGCAACTTCTTTGGAAGCATTTCCCTGTACACTAAAAGTAATTGAGTTGGTTTGCTCCAAGCTTTCGTTTTTTAATATATTAGAGTTTCTTACACCTGCACCATCTTCCGTTGTGTCAGACTTACTTGTGGATTGGGAAACATCAATAATGACATCGGTTTTTAACTGTGAAACTGGGCATTGATCGGCACTCTTATTGTTTTGTAAGTTCTGATCAAATACAATAATGCTTTCATTAGAAGTGTTGTCTGGTATCCCCTCTGCATTAAATTCAGCATTTTCCACAAGTGAAGGCAAAGTAGATGGGGACTGAGGAGGGGGTTGAAGCTTGGCTTTATGCACCTCAGAGGATGCATGTGTGATCATATCCTTATGAGTTGGAGCACAGAAACCACAGGCTTTACAATAATACTCAAATTCTTTCATGTGATTCTTTTTCACATGCAACTCTAATGATGCAGAATCTCCTACAAATTCACAATACATGCATTTCCTGGTGGATAGGTTTAGCGCATCGCCTAAAGCTTTATCAAAAGGTTCAGAAGTGGAAGGTTTTATTTCTGTACTAACTGGATTATCAGTAGGAGTTGGCTGCTCTTTTTGTGAATTCGGTAACGGTGTTGAAGCTGTACCAATATACATATGTTCATTATTAATGGCTATAGTATTTCCTTTTTTCTTAACAGAAGTTTCAAACTTTGTCCCATCTGTAGTTACTACTATTTCAGCTTTCTGTTGAACAAGTTCCTGCTCCTCTACACGAGTTTTATGCTTTTTAGTAATACAGTGTCGCTCCATATCTCCTTTGGTTACAGTGTTGTAATTACACACCTTGCATTTATAGTTGTACTGGTGTGTATGCTTCCTTCTAATATGTACTTTAAGGTTTGTAACACTGGAGGCCATAAGCCCACAGTGAGTGCAAGAGATAGAAAGATTTCCTTTTGGTCGTCCTCTTTTTGGTGTATGTATGCGCATTGCATCTGTCGGACTTAGGGCATGCTTGGAACAATAAGATTCTTTAGGGGAAGGTGCTGTTATTCCAGATGGTGACTGTGCTTCATCACCATTCTCCTCTTGAGGACCATCTTTGTGCATATTAGCAGGCTCAATGAATGAAACCCTTTCGATACACTCATCAAAAAGCAATCCAATGTTGTTTTTCTTGGCATTTTCAATATGTTTGCTCCTTTTAATGTGTCTCTCCATACCTTCCTTATACATTGTATATATATTGCAAGCCTTGCATAAAAAGTGGTACTCATGTGTATGGCGCAGTTTGATATGTCTTGTCAACACTGTAGATGATCTAGTTTTATAGAAACACTTTTTACATTGAAACTGAGTTTTTTTAACCTCTTTTTCTAAGCTAGCCTGAGTTGGTATATCAACTGCCTGTAGAGCTGGGTTACTCTCCCCTTCTCGCACACATTCATTGGGAGGACCAGTCTTTGCCTCCATGTTGTCAGCAGTATGACATCTGTTTTCCTGAGCCCAGATGTGCGCCTCTGATGTTTCATGGTGAAGTCTTTCATCATCTGTTTTGAAGTAAATTCCGCAAATGCTGCAATAAAAACACATCTTGTGTTTGGATTTCATGTGAGTTTTGAAGATTGACTCTTTTGCAGTATCTAGACCACAGAGGTAACAATTTAATAAAACACTACCCTTCTTATGATTGTCATTTTGGCAGTGCTTTTCAAACTCCACTCTGGTCACACATGAGTACCCACATGGTTGACAATAAAACTGCATTTGAGCTGCATGTCTCTTCCAGAAATGAAGAATGAAGTTTTCTTTAGTACTAGCAACAGTCTTACAATATACACAAGCATACTGTTCTGTAAGCTGAGTGGTACGGATTATTTTAAATGTAGCGGGAGGTAAAGTACTCTCACTTTCAACATCATAAACAACGTCCAGATGAGTAACGCCTTCATCGGTCAGATATGTTGCCACTTCAGATTTTTCAAGGAAGGTTTTTGCTGGAGTTAAATTTCCTATTAGATGCCCCATCGAATCTTCAAGTTTATCTTTATTAGCCATCAATTGTATAGGTCTTTTTAATTGTCCAAAACTATTTTTTCGCCTAAACAAGCACATTCTCTCATATCTTTTCCGGTCATTCTTTCGTTTGGCTATTATCTTACTAATAGACTTTGATAGGCTTTTTACGTTTGTTGCTGTTTCTGAGTCCTCTGAAGTAGCCAATTCCTTTTGCTTACAGCTATCCAATAAGGAGGCAGCAGGCACTAGTTCCTCTTTACTTTCTGAGAGGGCAACCTCTGTTTGCAAGTTGCCTGTGCCATCCTTGTTACCTTGACTCAGGGGGGTAGGAGTTTCTAATATTTTAGCATTTGGGTTAGACTTTTGGATTCCATATTTAGCTCTCTTATTGTTTCCTTTTTTAACAACTGTTTTCTGACACAATTTGTTTTCCCCTTTCCTTTTGCAATCATCAACAACATGAGAATGCAAGAATTGTTCATATGAATACTGGAAGTGTGTTTCTATCTGAGCTGCAGAACTAGGTAGAGTGTCTACAGCAGCGACTTCAGGAGCTTTATCTGCATTATTCTCATAGTCCCCAACTTTTTCACCAGAGTTTGATGTTGTGCACTTGTTAAGATCTCCTTCTTTGGTCAATGCTGTGGAGCAATCTATACACTGTGCTCTATTAGGGCTGAGATCGAAGTGATCTTTTCCAGCATTGTTCACCTCACTATCATGCACGTGTTGTTGTCCATGTAGGCAATCTTGTGTACTGGCATCCTTGCCTGGTATCAACAATTCTGTTTCAAGCTTTAGTCTTTTTGACAAACATGGATTCTCCAAGTTATCTTCCTTGACCTCGCTGACTGAACATGGCTCTGAATATGTTCTTTTATTGTGCGGAAATTCAGAAATGCCCTGACTAGGATTCGAATGGTCATCTTTAGTGATACCAATTTTACCATCTGTCTCCTCCACTGTAGACACTTCTTCTGCTAAAGACAGGCTTTTCTGCCTCTCTTCATTTTCCATATTTAGTAAATTAGAAACATGCCAACTTTTTCTATTAAAAAAAAAAAAAAAGAAGTTAAGTAGACTAGCAATAAAAATTCAATATGTAAATAATGAACAGGAAAAGAGATGTTTTAATGCATCAAGAAGTGTGAGCAAAATACCACACACCATTTCTTTAAACCCGTTCAGGTCTACACCCTTTTCAATTTTTGGGTTTCCATTTTCCTAATACCGCATTAGTAAAAGCCCAAACTGTTTCATTATTTTGTTTATAGAGCTATATGAGAGCTTATATGTGCTAAACAAATTATATTATTGGCACCATAGGATGGTGCTATAGCTATATTTTCACAACCATAACTATGCAGGCAGAGGGGAGAACAGTGCGGAGGCTCCTCTCTGGGAGATTGGGAGCAGCTCTATATGAGGGCATCACCCGATCTCCCTTACAGCGGTCAGGAGGGTCTGGCAGTGCTGGATCCTCCTGACCTCCGGTCTATAACACGCTGGCACTTTTTAGCAAGATTTTTTCTTGCTAAAAAGTGCATCATTTAGTCCAAAAATATGGTACACATGGCAGCGGAAAGGAAACTAGCGTACTTCTAGCAGCTTAGGCAAGCTTAGATTCAGGAAGGTTTGCATTAATAAGGCCATTGTGCCAATGTGGAAACTTCAGGGGGTTTCCAATCGAGCAGAATTAATTTTGTAGCATAGAACATTAATATGCGTATGAGTAAGTGTTCATATTTAGATTAATGTACATCATTAACAAGTCCAAGGAGGGACAACCGAGAGGATCAGACAACCGGAAGACCCAATTTAGAGTTAATGTAGTAATCAATGTACGTCCAATAATTCCAAATGGAAGGACACTCCAAAACCATGTGAAAAAGGTGTGTCCCTGGTTTATCATGCTTGATTTTGATGGTAGATTGTCTTTAAATCTTCAAATGTTTTATTTTAAAAACAAGAATTTTTGATATGGACATACAGGCAACAAAGGGTACCTGTCAGCACACTTACCCCCATTTGCTCACAAACAGTACCTTCTTATATAATTATGCACTTCTGTCATATTCCTGCATCGCAGCATTCAGTCTGCCCCACCTCCACCTTCAGTCAGCTATGCCCACTCCAAGCATCTAACATACCCACCCTGCCTCCTAATATCCACGTCATGCGTGATGTGCCCGTATGAGCAGTGCTCAAGCATGAGATCTCGGAATTGCAGGAGAATGACGTGGACATTAGAGGCAGGACTAGGACACAAGATGCATGGAGTGGGTAGAGCAAACAGTGGTCGAGCAGCCCGACCTCTTTGACTGTGTCTTACAAAAGATTAAAAGCGGATTTATCAGTAATGATGCAACGTAGGAATAAGACAAAGGCACCGCTGCGAAACGTGCATAATACATAAGAAGCTATTGTTTGTGGGCTAAGGAGAGCTAGTATGCTCACTGGTTCCCTTTAAAGTACCTTGGTAATAAAGGGGTTACCAATAAAACAACAAAAAGCTGTCCTGAATTCTGGATGAAAAACTGCATTCATGTCTATCTCTAAAAAAATTTATACAAAATGTTAAAGTAAAAAATTTGATGCAGCATTAGAATGGCAGTAGATTTGCCAGCAGTAAAATGAAGATAATAAAGCAGTCTGGCATTGTTTAAGTGTCACTGGAAAATAAAATGTTTTAACTGAGAGACCAAGAAGACCCTAAAAAACTCTCAGGGTCGGAGAAGCTTCAGAAAAATTATAGGTATTATGGTGACATCTGGTGGCAAGATGAAAATGGAACAGCGTGACTTGGAAAGTATTACTACAAAATTAAAATACAGGCAGTCCCCGGGCTACATACAAGATAGGGTCTGTAAGTTTGTTCTTAAGTTGAATTTGTATGTAAGTCGGAACTGTATATTTTATCATTGTAATCCCAGCCAAAACTTTTTTGGTCTCTGTGACAATTGGATTTTAAAAATGTTGGGTTGTCATAAGAACCAGTATTAACAATAAAGCTTCATTACAGACACCTGGGATAACTGTTACAGCTGTTTATTGTAGCCTAGGACTAAAGTACAATAAATTACCAACATCCAGAGGTCCGTTTGTAACTAGGGGTCGTATGTAAGTCGAGTGTTCTTAAGTAGGGGACCGCCTGTATATAATTATAGTCAAGTCTAATGATAAAACAATAAAAATACAATAACCTTAGGATCACACATACAATAAGACCAAATAATAATTTTAGAGAATTAGCTAATGAAGTTGGAACATTTAAATGCATTTATTACTGCAAACCTAAACTGGTGTCAAGAGTGTCAAGAAAAGTACATTTTTACATGTTTATACAGGTATTAAATGCTTAATAAGGTCCTAATTACAAGAGGATATTGCATCTGATCATCACATTGTTTTACTACAGTATGGATAAACAGGGGGCCAATCACCAGCCTGCGGTAAAATTTTGTTCACTTTTTAGGTATGTGTATTGTAGATTTGCAGCTGAAACTCCTTGAGGACAGGCGTTATTAATTTCTTGTTATTGCTATCTCCCAAAAGTTAATATTTTTTCATTTTAGCATTGATGTAGCTGGTGGAGGGCTTATTTTTTATAAATTTGTAATTTTGTGATGTTTTAATTTTCACATCTTTAAAGGGAACCCGTTACCACTATTTTCACAAATACAGGTAGTGACAGGTTCCTATAGAGCTCTAATAACTATTTGACACCCTGCTTGTAGCTAAACATTATGCCCCTGAGACATGACATTAGGCCACGCCCCCCGTGGACTCGCTCCAAAGCTGCATAGATACCAGGTAAGATTATAACTCTGATTTTATGGAGATCTAAGGGGAACAATTTTTAGCTACAAGCAGGGTGTCAGATAGTTACTAGAGCTCTATAGGAACCTGCCACTACCTGTATTTGTGAAAATAGTGGTGAGTTAAAGAATTACAACCATGGAAAACCATTTGAAAAAGGGGTTAAACAGAGTTTACAGATCTTGGAAGGTGGGGAAAATGAAGATGGCCAAGTAGTTAAAGGGGTTGTCCACTTCCAGCTAAATAATGGATATTGTTTGTGTAAGGAAAAGTTAAACAATTTTCTAATATACTTGCTGTATCAATTCCTCATGTTTTTCTACATTTCTGCTGGCTGTCCTTCTATAGAAATGTTCTAGGTTTACTTACAGTGCCCAAGATGTCAAGCCTCCAGGACAAGACCATTGTATGGGCAGCTAAACGTTCATTGTGGATCTTCGTTTACCTCATGACTAAAATTATTCAGCCACTTGTAAAACACAAAAGAATAGGACGCCACTGACAGATGTAACAGCAGTGACAACAGGTTGGAAACATGACAATTGATTAAACAGGGAGATTAGAGTTAAATATTTCAGATTTTCCAATATTAAGCCTTAAGCAGATGGATCTCATCCAAGAGATGAAGAAAGACGGAGATAAATTGTGAACAACTGAAGTATAAGAAGAAAATGATGAGTGGAGTTAAACATTATCCGCATACAAATCACTTTGTAGTATTTTATTAAATATGATGAAAATGCAGCCAGTACAAATCAAGGTGGTCCGCTCCACAGAAGAGGCAAAACTAAGAATACATTCTGCTGTTAAAAGACACAACCTGAAGTTTAATGTGAATCCCTAATTATAGTTTTGTTCTATTGCCATCAATACACCTAATGCAGAAGTGAGAAAACAAATCTGAGCTACAGTGGGCAGACCCCTTTACATTTTTCACTCTTTGTTTCATTGTAGTAATTTGCCAAGATAAAAAAAAAGATCTTTTTATCACATTAATGTGAAAATACCCGACATATCAAAATATAACGTTTTTTCACTGTGTTTAAACCCGTAACGGAAAATCGCGCCCAAAGTCGAAAATGGCACTTTTTGCCATTTAAAAAAAATGTACAAATTCTATAAAAAGTGATCAAAAGGTCGTACAGTTCTAAAAATGATTCCACTCCCGAGACAATTGGTCTCCCTTTAAGGGGATTTGTCCCCTTTTGGATATTGGGGAGGGCATAAAATGTTGCTAGGGTGGTATATTTGGGCAAAAGGAATTTATTCGGATTCACTAATGATTTGTCTCTCAATGCTCCCGATCATATTCAACTCCTTTTCGGAATTCAAGTGTTGGATTCTTTTCAAAAACCCTGTATCCAGTTCTGTCACTTAAAAGACGAAGACACAGCTCACGGTATTTGTCTGAGTCAAGGATCACAGCATTGCCCCCCTTATTGGAGGGCTTTATCGTAATACTGAGTCCTTTTCTAACCCGCATAGGGCTGTCATTTCTGCCTTTGTAAGCGGGTTTTGTAGGGAGTTGAATATGATATTTCGGGAGCATTGAGAGAACAAATCATGTAGTGAATCCGAATCAAATTCCTTTTGCCCAAATATACCACCCTAGCAACATTTTATGCCCTCCCCAAGATCCATAGGGGACAACTCCCCTTAAAGGAGACCAATTGTCTCGAGTGGATTCCCTTTGCCAAATATCGGTATATTTCTCGTAAAGTACTGAGCAGTTTGTGCTAACTTTACCATCGTATATAAGAACACAACAGATCTTTTGAAACATATCGAGGATATAAGATTAGTTGACTGTGGCTGCTGCGACATAGATGGGAGGCTTTATATTCCTCGTTCCACATGATAAGGGCCTACAAGCAGTTGAATTCTTCTGTCAGCAAGAGGGACTCAATATCACCACACAATAACTAGTGATGGATTTTATTACAATTCTCTCTTACACACATTTTTTTCTTTTTGATAGGAAACACTACCACCAGCTCAGGGCACGGCTATGGGCAAACCCATGTGCCCTACCTATGCCAATTTGCTCCTGGACTGGTGGGAGTGTACCTGTATCTTGGAGACAATCCACCAAATGACACTGCTAGAAAGAGTATTTTTACGTTCCATAATGATATTTTCATTCTGTGGAGGGGAGACCCGAGTCTTTTCGAAACTTTGTCCAACAACTCGATACCAACGAGACAGGACTGCATTTCACCTGTAATACATCATGAACCCTACCCTTCCTAATGTAATGATCAGAAAGGTGAAGGGGTCTCTTGGAAACATCGTGTATAGAAAACCATCAGCAACCAATGCGTTATTACATGCGATAGTTACTAGAGATGAGCGAGCACTAAATGCTCGGGTACTCGTTATTCGAGACGAACTTTTTCCCGATGCTCGATGCTCGTCTCGAATAACGAGCCCCATGAAGTCAATGGGAGACTCGAGCATTTTTCAAGGGACCAAGGCTCTGCACAGGGAAGCTTGGCCAAACACCTGGAACCTCAGAAAAGGATGGAAACCCACCACGAAATGGACAGGAACAGCAGGGGCAGCATGATGGATGCCTCTGAGGCTGCTGAATCGCACCATTATGCCAAAATTATGGCAACAGCATGGCCATGACAGAGTGACCGAATGAGGCTAGATAGCATCTAAAACATCCAATAATTGACCCTGACACTATAGGGGACGGCATGCAGAGGCGCGGCAGCAGGGCAGGCTAGAGAGTCCTCAATGGCGCATACCCTAAATGGACTCAGGTTTCACCAAAGGAGTTGAAATGATTTCCTATGTGAACAAAAGTTGCGTATATTTAGTCGATACCAGCATGGTGTCGACATAGTGACCAAGTTCCATAACGTATCTGGTGAACACCCGAAAATGAGCGCTGACACAGCTCTTTGAAAGGGCAACAATTGTGGAGGCGCCATGGACGACTTCCATGATAAGCGACATATGGGGCATTCATATTGCGCTGCTATGATTGCAACTTCAGGTCTCCAGCATGGCGGCGACAGATGGGCCGAGTTCCCCACTATGTATCTGGTGAAACACCTGAAAATTCTGCCTGCCACAGCTCGTTTGATAAGGGATGATGTGCTGCATATCCTTCTTGCTCCACGTCTGGGGTATAGAGAGTTGAAATGAGACATTGGTGGACGCTGTGAGGATCGTGGAGGCAAAATGGACAGGAAACAGCAGGGGCAGCATGCATGGATGCCTCTGAGGCTGCCTAATCTTGGGATGGAGCTGGCGGTCCCTGCCAGGCGAGCTTTCGCCTGTCCAAGCCCCCTGTCTCTCGCTCCTCCCCACCCAAAATGGGCCTGGGGGCCAGAAAGCGTTTACATTGAAAAAATTATAATTTTCAAAGCAGGCCGGGTCGTTTGAATATTTCCCCTAGGAATAATGGAATAGCATAGTGTTTCTATTTTTAATAGTTTTTAACGGAAATGGTTCCATGATTAAAGCGACATTATGGGGCATCCATATTGCGCTGCTATGATTGCAACTTCAGGTCTCCAGCATGGCGGCGACAGATGGGCCGCGTTCCACTAGTATCTGTGGTGAAACACCTGAAAATTCTGCCTGACACAGCTCGTTTGATAAGGGACGATGTATGGAGGCAGTGAACTAGTAGTAGATTAAAGGTGCTGCAGTTAAAACTATGGTTAGTTGGATCTTGAGATGGAGCTGGCGCTCCGCTGCCAGGCGAACTTTCGCCATCCAAGCCCCTGTCTCTAGGCTACTCCCCAAAACAGCACTTCTAAGAACCTTTTGTATAAGATCAAGTGAGTGGCGTTCTTATAAGTTTGGATATGGCGGGTGAGGGGAATTAAACAGATCGCAAGAAGTGCTGAAAATAATATTGGTAAATGATAAAAGTTTGCCAGTATATTTTGTGGATTACACAGCAGGGTGGCGACAAAGTTAACAATTTTGATGTGAAGCCATGAAAACAACCCAAAATTCTGCCTTGACACAGTTCGTTTGATAAGAGACCATGTATGGAGGCAGCTATAATGGACGACTTTTGGAGACGCTATGGCGATGACGTGTGGAGGTAGCAATGAGACAACGTGTGTGAGCCAGCTAAAAGATGACATGTGGAGGCTGCTATGGAGACAATTTAATTTGGTAGTGCCTGTATGTGGCAGTCCAAAAAGGTTTCAACCAGAGAGCAAGTAGGTGGTCCTCCAGAAAAATAAATAGATTAGTGCCTGTATTGGCACTCCCAAAAATTGCTTAAACAGAGGACCGGGTAGGTGGCCCTCCAGAAAAATTAAATTAATCCATAGAGTAATATAGCTAGGAGCCAGTTCGAGCCTGGCAAA
The DNA here is from genome assembly GCA_019512145.1 of Engystomops pustulosus. Taxonomy (NCBI): domain Eukaryota; kingdom Metazoa; phylum Chordata; class Amphibia; order Anura; family Leptodactylidae; genus Engystomops; species Engystomops pustulosus. Next base: position 66,573,455 of record CM033645.1, on the reverse strand, counting down.
AATAGCCGTGTAAGTTGTACCTATGCATTTAGTATCAGCAAGACGATGGGAGGCGAGGACACAATCTGCGGACGGACTTGAGTCCATACACATTAAAATTCCATGTGTTGGAGCTTCTTTCACCTGTTCGGCCATGATGAAATCGCGAGAAAATCCTTATCAAGATCAGAATAAGCTATTGCATTCATCTTGATAAGTCGTCCCTGCCGTCTTTAAGGCTCGCACATACGGCAGTGCACATGTCCAGAGTACAAGCTTCTACTCTGAGTGACTGTGATAGCCATATCTGCGACGCTGCACTCGCAATATACGCATGAGACTCCTCATTGCTCGGTACATACTCGAGCCAGGCGTACTGGTCGCACGATACTGGGGACACAGTGGGGTTGGCCACATGTGCCAAGGCCTTTGTAGGGACACCCCCGGTAAATGTAAGGGAGCTGTGTGCTCTTAAGCGGACGTATTGTATGTGACCGGCTGTGGTACTGCCTTTCGCGAACCGTCCATCTCACTCCATGCTTCTGTAAGATAAGGCTGACCCTGCACCACTGTGTCTGATCAAGATCCTCTGGTATGGTGACCAGTGTCTTGCTGGGGTGACATAAACTGTCAAAGGCCTTGTAAGCGTCCCTGCCAGTCTGGACAAGCTGCTGCCTCGCCTACTCTCCTCGCTCTTGTCCCCAGAAGTACCCCTCTGCCGCTAGAGCGTCAAAAGGGAATACGGTTTCAGCTTGTGCACCAGGGCCTGCTGGTACATCATTCTCCATTTTCCCTCCGTAATTTGCGTACTTCAGGAGAGTGTAGAATCGTGTGGATTCTTTGACCGAGGGCACGGATAGGCAGCCTACATTGAATCTGCCATATTGCGAGGTCCCAACGCGCAAAACTTCACTCCCCTCACTGCCTGACTGCCCATTTCCCTCCTCCTCCAACTCCTCTTCTTCTGCCCATACACCTAAACAGTGAAGGACTGAACAATGGTCCCCTATTCTGTCTCGCCAACATTCTCCTCCTCTTCTCCTCAACCTCCTCCAATATCGCTGAGAAACAGACCTAGGGTGCTTTGGCTATCACAAAGGGAATCTTCTTCCCCCCGTCTCTTTGTGACGATCGCAAAAGCTTCCGCACTTCATGCGTGACCAGAGATGTTTTTCAACAGGCCAAGCAGTCGGGATGGTGAGGCTGATGATGGCGGCATCGCCACTGACCATCGTGTTGACTCCTCAAAGTTACTCAGCACTGACATATACTAGACAATCCACGTCCACTCCTCATGTGTATACTTGAGGAAGCTGACTGACCTGACTACCAGTTCTGGTGGAAGTTGACATCTGGCAGTCTCCAATCACTCTGCGCTGCTGGTAACTCTGGATAACATGGTTAGTTTTGAATTCCACCTCGTGGGCACGTCGCACACACAGTCCGGTGAGCGGGCGCATGGAGGCGGCGCTGCTCTGCCCTGAGAGTGGTCAGCAATCTGTGCTGGACTTCTGAAATGCGCAAAGATGCGGCGCACCTTTGTGAGCAAATCAGACCAGATTGGGGGTATGTCTTGAGGAAACCTGAACTATGAGATTCTAACTACATGGGCCACGGCTGGCACATGTGCAGTCTGCCGATTGCAGAGCCGCCATCCCAGGTTATGCCGTTGGTCACAGACACACCATGCCTGGCTTCAGGTCAGCGTTGGCCAGCCACGATCAGTCTGCGCGTGATGCCCTGTATGCTCTTGGGGTTGTGGGCACTTTTATCCGCCTAGGCCAGCATTTGAGCACAGCCTGCTGTCGTCTTAGCAATGGCGCTGCTGGCTAGTGGCCTAGAGCTACCGACTTTGGGGAGGGCATAAAATGTTGCTAGGGTGGTATATTTGGGCAAAAGGAAATTTGATTCGGATTCACTAATGATTTTGTCTCTCAATGCTCCCGATCATATTCAACTCCTTTCGGAATTCAAGTGTTGGATTCTTTTCAAAAACCCTGTATCCAGTTCTGTCACTTAAAAGACGAAGACACAGCTCACGGTATTTGTCTGAGTCAAGGATCACAGCATTGCCCCCCTTATTGGAGGGCTTTATCGTAATACTTGAGTCCTTTTCTAACCCGCATAGGGCTGTCATTTCTGCCTTTGTAAGCGGGTTTTGTAGGGAGTTGAATATGATATTATCGGGAGCATTGAGAGACAAAATCATTATAATGATTTTGTCTCTCAATGCTCCCGATAATATCATATTCAACTCCTTTCGGAATTCAAGTGTTGGATTCTTTTCCAAAACCCTGTATCCAGTTCTGTCACTTAAAAGACCAAGACACAGCTCACGGTATTTGTCTGAGTCAAGGATCACAACATTGCCCCCCTTATTGGAGGGCTTTATCGTAATACTTGAGTCCTTTTCTAACCCGCATAGGGCTGTCATTTCTGCCTTTGTAAGCGGGTTTTGTAGGGAGTTGAATATGATATTATCGGGAGCATTGAGAGACAAAATCATTAGTGAATCCGAATCAAATTTCCTTTTGCCATTTTCGACTTTGGGCGCGATTTTCCGTTACAGGGTTAAACGCAGTGAAAAACCGTTATCATATTTTGATAGATCTTTTGCCCAAATATACCACCCTAGCAACATTTTATGCCCTCCCCAAGATCCATAAGGGGACAAATCCCCTTAAAGGGAGACCAATCAGTCTCGGGAGTGGATTCCAGAATATCGGTATATATCTCGATAAAGTACTGAGACAGTTTGTGCTAACTTTACCATCGTATATCTCGATAAAGTACTGAGACAGTTTGTGCTAACTTTACCATCGTATATAAGAGACACAACAGATCTTTTGAAACATATCGAGGATATAAGAGTAGTTGACGAAATCTGGCTGGCGAGCATAGATGTGGAGGCTTTATATTCCTCGATTCCACATGGCTGGCGAGCATAGATGTGGAGGCTTTATATTCCTCGATTCCACATGATAAGGGCCTACAAGCAGTTGAATTCTTTCTGTCAAGCAGAGGGACTCAATATCATCCACACAATAAACTAGTGATGGATTTATTACAATTCTCTCTTACACACAATTTTTTTCTTTTTGATAGGAAACACTACCACCAGCTCAGGGGCACGGCTATGGGCAACCCATGTGCCCCTACCTATGCCAATTTGCTCCTGGACTGGTGGGAGTGTACCTGTATCTTTGGAGACAATCCACCAAATGACACTGCTAGAATAGAGTTATTTTTACGTTCCATAGATGATATTTTCATTCTGTGGAGGGGAGACCCGGAGTCTTTTCGAAACTTTGTCCAACAACTCGATACCAACGAGACAGGACTGCATTTCACCTGTGAAATACATCATGAAGCCCTACCCTTCCTAGATGTAATGATCAGAAAGGGTGAAAGGGGTCTCTTGGAAACATCAGTGTATAGAAAACCATCAGCAACCAATGCGTTATTACAATGCGATAGTTACTAGAGATGAGCGAGCACTAAAATGCTCGGGTACTCGTTATTCGAGACGAACTTTTCCCGATGCTCGAGTGCTCGTCTCGAATAACGAGCCCCATTGAAGTCAATGGGAGACTCGAGCATTTTTCAAGGGGACCAAGGCTCTGCACAGGGAAGCTTGGCCAAACACCTGGGAACCTCAGAAAAGGATGGAAACACCACGGAAATGGACAGGAAACAGCAGGGGCAGCATGCATGGATGCCTCTGAGGCTGCTTAATCGCACCATTATGCCAAAATTATGGGCAACAGCATGGCCATGACAGAGTGACCGAATGAGGCTAGATAGCATCTAAAACATCCAATAATTCCCTGACACTATAGGGGGACGGCATGCAGAGGCAGCGGCAGCAGTGGCGGCTAGAGAGTCCTCATGGCGACATACCCTAAATGGACTCAGGTTTCACCACAAGGAGTTGAAATTTTCCTATGTGAACAAAAGGTTGACGGTATATTTAGTCGATACACAGCATGGTGTCGACATAGTGACCAAGTTCCATAACGTATCTGGTGAAACACCCGAAAATGAGCGACACAGCTCTTTTGATAAGGGCACGACATGTGGGAGGCGCCATGGAGAACACTTCCATGATTAGAGCGACAGTATGGGGGCATTCATATTGCGCTGCTATGATTGCAACTTCAGGTCTCCAGCATGGCGGCGACAGATGGCCGAGTTTCCATATGTATCTGGTGAAACACTGAAAATTCCCTGCCTGACACAGCTCGTTTGATAAGGGGATGATGTGCTGCATATCCTCTCGTGCTCCACCTCTGGGTGTATAGAGAGTTGAAATGAGACTTGGTGGGACGCTGTGTGAGGATCGTGGAGGCAAAATGGACAGGAAACAGCAGGGGCAGCATGCATGGTATGCCTCTGAGCGAGCTGCCTAATCTTGGGATGGAGCTGGCGGTCCCTGCCAGGCGAGCTTTTCGCCTGTCCAAGCCCCTGTCTCTCCGGCTCCTCCCCACCCAAAATGGGCCTGGGGGCCAGAAGCGTTTACATTGAAAAAATTATAATTTTCAAAGCAGGCCGGGGTCGTTTGAATATTTCCACCTAGGATAATGGAAGTCATAGTGGTTCTATTTTTAAGTTTTTTTAACGGAAGGTTCCATGATTAAAGCGACATATGGGGCATCCATATTGCGCTGCTATGATTGCAACTTCAGGTCTCCAGCATGGCGGCGACAGATGGGCCGCGTTCCACTATGTATCTGGTTTGAAACACCTGAAAATTCTGCCTGACACGCTCGTTTGATAAGGGACGCTGTATGGAACGGGTCCTGAACTAGTGACAGTAGGGTCGGTTCAATAGGTGCTAGGCCTGTCCAGTTAAAACCGTATGTAGCGCTATACGATAGTGGATTCGTTTGATACCGGTGTGACTGACGTGGCTGGCGCTCCTTCCGTGCGTTGCACCATAGTGCACATACTCTTACGCCAATTTGCCAACGGCCTCCTGTCTCAGGCCTACTCCCAAACAGCACTTTTCTAAGAACTTATTGTAATAAGATCAAGTGTAGTCCCGCTGCCTTGGAATTCTCACAATTCTATCAGGGTTCCATATAGGAGTGCCGATTCATGGCGGAAGGTGATGATCTGGATCAGGGTCTCTATAGAACACAGATGTCTCGGCAAGAAGTGTTGAACATCTACTTATGTCATAAAATGATAAAAGGATCCTGCCGCGAGGTTGCTGTACTTCTAGGTGCTGTGGCAATGTAACAGCAGGCCTAGTGGTGGTGCCGTACAAAGTTAACACGTTTTTATGTGGAAAGCCATGAAAACACCCAAAATTCTGCCCTGAAACGCTTGGTCGGTCGCGATAAGGAGACCAATCTAATGTGGTGTCGGTGACGCGTCTCCTCTAAGTTGGTGCGTACTGACCATTGCTTAGGGAGCTCCTATCTCCAGGCTACTGGCGATGAGTTGGAGGTGACAAATTGGATACATACTGTTGTTGCGACAGGTCCGAGCTAACATAAAGATGACATGTGGAGGCTGCTATCGTGACAGGCACCACACTTTATAAAGATTTGTGCGATAAGTTGTCCCTGGTATCATTGTGGTCATTCCCAAAAAGGGTTTCAATCCAGAGAGCAAGTAGGTGGTCCCCAGAAAAATTAAATAGATTTAGAGTGCTGTATTGGCACCTCCCAAAAATTGCTTAAAACAGAGGACGGTAGGTGGGCCCTCCATAAAAAATTACATCATAGAGTAACTATAGCTAGAGCCAGTTGGCGTCACGCGCTGCGCAAAGAACATTAGCCAGTCACCTGTCGCAATGTACAATTTCATCGTTCATATCACGCAGCCACGTGAGGAGTCAGCTGATTTGGACCACGTGCACGGGGGGAGCTGCGTGATGTCTCCCCATTTCTTAATTAAGCTTGCGAGGTTGAGTAGCTTTCCTTTTATCACCATGTGTTCGCGAGAAATGTAAAGATCCGGAGAAATCCAGAGGCTTTATTCATCTTGATTACTGTGCGTGCCAGCCGTGTTCAAGGAGTCGCAGGCGTACGCTTATCCTGTGACCTATGCCACCGAGTAAACTCATCCCTGTGCTAGCTGAACACAATACCTCTGTCACGGACAGACACTCTACCAAGCGCCAAGGGCAGGCAAGAACCTCCGAAGGCGTACCCGGCCAGTTGGCATTTGTGCATCCACATGTGCCAGCTTTGGCTAGTACCCCCAGGTATTTGCCGGTCAGCTGTGTGATCATTAGGAAACGATTGTATGGTCAAGCCCTAATGTACCTCTCGCGCGCATTCACCCATCGTTCCTGTGAAGATAAGTTGCTGTACCCTCCCACTGGCCCTGCCTCTGCTAGCACTCGGGGACAGAGCGTTCGCGGCGCGCCAATTCGTTGGGACAGTTGACCAGTGTCTTGCCCTGGGGTGACATAAACTTGCAAAGGCCTTGTTAAGCGTACCCCCTGCCAGTGCTGGACAAGCTGCCTGCCTCGCCTACTCTCCCCCTCGCTCTTGTCCCGCAGAAGTGACGCCCCATCTGCCGCTAGACATGTCTGTCAGAAGGGACATACTGTTTCAGCTTGTGGCACCAGGTGGCCTGCTTTACGGCTACATTCAATCAGGTGCCATTTCTCACACTCCTTTTGCGCATACTATCCAGGGGATGCGAGTGTTAGAATCGACTTTGTGGTGTGCTGTGTGGCTGCTACCGAGGGCTCGCGATCCTAGGTGATGATTGGTCCCTTAGCTGCCCAGCAATCCACGCTGGCGTGGTGGTTGCTCAGGGAAATTAAAGTCGTCTCTATGCATACGAGCGATTGAGGTCTATCGGTGGGCTGTTCCGGGCACCCCGGGTAACAAGAGTCGTAGAGTAGACTACGCTATGGCTACAGTATCGAGTTCTCCAACTGAACTGTTCGGGTCCCACAAAATGCTCACCAGACTACAACCCATCCCTCACTGGCTGACTGCCCCATTTCTCCTCCTCCAACTCCTCTCTTCTGCCCATACACCTAAACAGTGAAGGACTGAACAATGGTTCCCCTATTCTGTCCTCCGTCGCCAACACTTCTCCTCCTCTTCCTCCTCAATCCTCCTCCATTATGCCCTGGAGAAACAACCTAATGGTGCTTTGGCCTATCAAAAGGGGGATTCTCCTCTCCCGAAACTCCAACACCTTTGCTGTGCATTGATTGCCGCCTGACACGGTCTGCGTAGTAAGCTTGCGCGGACTTCATCATCCGTTGACCATATGATGTGTCTTTTTTTCAACAGCCAAGCAGTCGGATGGTGAGGCTGATGATGGCGGCAATCGCACTGAACCATCGTGGGTTACCTCCCTCAACGTGGTTACTTTCTCAGCGCGGTTGACAAGTCACATACTCAGGCCAGCGTAGCATCTACACGTCCCCCCCTTTCAGTTCCTCCTTTTTTCATGGTGTGCGTCAGCTTTGACAGGAAGCTGACGACCTGACTACCAGTTCTGGGGGATGGAATATTGACATCTGGCCAGTGTCCCTACATTCAACTCGCGCTGCTGGTAAACTCTGATACATGGTTCGTGTTTAATTCACCTCGTGGGCAACGTCGCAACCACCAGTCGGTGAGCGGGCCATTTTGAGGCGCTGACTCCGCCCCTAGTCTACCTCGCCTCTGAGAGTGGTCTATGGCGCGCCTGCGGCACTTCAAGTGTATTCTGTGGCTTGTGCCACCATTATTGCTCGTGATGCGCAAAGATGCGGCGCACCTTTTGTGAGCAAATCAAAGCGTCAGTGGGCCGCTAACCCCCGGGGGGGTAGTGGGGGGGGGGGGGGGGGGGGCAGACTATAGTCTGATATCCCACACCGGAGGCTCAGTCACCCGTTGTTTGAGCATCTGAAACAGCTTCAATCACTCTTTCGTGTCAAAGGGTGGTAGGGACACACGCTTCTTTGTGTGCTTGGTGTCCAGGGGCAAGGGAAATGGTAAACCGCCGTCCACTCCATGGATACTCGGGACGTTTGCTCTCTTTTGGCAGGCCCTATAGAAGCTCTTGCATAGGAGCCGCCAGCTGGCAACCTTTGGGATGAAAACGCCTGTATAACTGGCACATCCCAGGAAGCTAACAAACGAGATGAAAAGAGAATGTGAGTGCGGTGAGAACGAGAGGAGTACGAAATCGGGGGGGTTGCCGTTTTTTACGGTTTTCTCGACTTCCTTTTTCTTATTTTTGTTCTTCCGCGTTCTCGCTCCCCTCTGCAATCTTCTCGCATCTGGCTAATTCCATAGCGCTCACCACATGGGTCCCCAGGTACTTGACGCTAGGTTTGTATGGGCATGTGGCAGCTTGGATGGCTTGACCCTTCAAAAACGCGCATGTTGGGTCAGGATTTGGAAGACTTCAGTCCAGATGGTGGAGGTGGTCTTCATAAGTCTTGGATTAGATGATATGTCGTCCAAATAATAGCAGTGACTGGTCTCGAATGTGCGATGACCAAACATCTCCTCCATCAGGCCTTGAAATGTGCCTGGGCGTTGCATAGCCCGAACGGCATGTTGTTGAACTCGAACAGGCCCATTGGGGGGTGAAGCCTTCTTCTCTTCTGTCGGCCGGGCCCATGGCCACTTTCCAGTATCCACTGCTCAGGTCCAGGGTAGAGACGTAGGACTTACCCTAGGGCTGCGAGTGATTCCTCGTTGCGATTGCAGAGGATAGGCTTCCTTTTGGGGGTTTGTTGATCTTCCTATAGGTCAACACAGAATTTCTAAGGGTTCCATCCTTCTTCTTCACAGGACCAGCGGGGCAGCCCAATGCCTTGTGACTTCCCCGGATAACGTTGGCTGTCTCATCTCTTGTACCAGCTTCTCACCTCTTGGAGCGGGCGGGAGTATGGGCCTGTATCTTCCTTGATTAGGAGGATGAAGCCCGTAGGGATGGGTGTGTTTGGATCGAGTAGTCTGCCCAAAATCCAGTGGGTGTTTTGCGAAGGCCCGGTTGGTAGCTATAACCATCCAGGACACCTTGTACTTGGTCTGCAGGATAAAATCGTCGTCTCCATATTTGAGCCCATCAGCCACCAGGATTGCTCGTCAGGCTCACTTAGCACTTGTCTTCACTTTCAACTGTTGGGAGGCAGACAGAGAGGTTTCCACCAAGTCTTCATGATGGACACTGAAGAGATTGGCTACTGCTTGTACTTTCTCGATCCACGGTGAGTCTCCCACATTTAGGTAATCGAATGGGTATTTGTCCCTCGGATACTGGACTAGTGGGGACGACGTCTCACTGTCGTGCTATCCTTTTTCCTTTCTTCATCAGCTGGTAGGAAGGTTCTAACTATCAGCATGGTAGTCTTGACCTTGGACGCCCATGCAGGCCTGCGCAACCCATCCTAGCGTCTCAGTCCCAGGTTGAAGCGGACAGTTGGGGATCCTTGATCCGGGGGCTCTGCAGATTTCAACCATTATGCCAAAATTATGGGCAACAGCATGGCCATGACAGAGTGACCGAATGAGGCTAGATAGCATCTAAAACATCCAATAATTGACCCTGACACTATAGGGGACGGCATGCAGAGGCAGCGGCAGCAGTGGCAGGCTAGAGAGTCTCATGGCGACATACCCTAAATGGACTCAGGTTTCACCAAAGGAGTTGAAATGATTTCCTATGTGAACAAAAGGTTGACGGTATATTTAGTCGATAACACAGCATGGTGGCGACATAGTGACCAAGTTCCATAACGTATCTGGTGAAACACCCGAAAAATGAGCCTGACACAGCTCTTTTGATAAGGGGACGACATGTGGAGGCAGCCATGGAGACGACTTCCTGTCACTCTGTCATGGCCATGCTGTTGCCCATAATTTTGGCATAATGTTGCGATTATGCAGCCTCAGAGGCATCCATGCATGCTGCCCCTGCTGTTTCCTGTCCATTTCCGTGGTGTTTCCATCTTTTTCTGAGGTTCCCAGGTGTTTGGCCAAGCTTCCCTGTGCAGAGCCTTGGTCCCCTTGAAAAATGCTCGAGTCTCCCATTGACTTCAATGGGGTTCGTTATTCGAGACGAGCACTCGAGCATCGGGAAAAGTTCGTCTCGAATAACGAGTACCCGAGCATTTTAGTGTTCGCTCATCTCTAGTTGCAACAAATGCACTTTTACATACGCCAGGAAAAAGATGGTGAACTCCAGCGGACCTGAGTGGGGAAGTGACAGATGCAGGAAATCGGGCGCAAGATCTTTGTGAATCTCAGCACAGTGCATTGTCGTCGGACAATGCACTTCGGGTGAACTCCGTCGGCCGGGTAAGTAAATGTGACCCTATGTATGCATTTAAGGAATATACAGATATTATTACTGTCTGTCACAGTTCATCAAGACTGTTTTCTTCAGGGCAATTATTTGCATTTTTCTATCTTTCCATAACAGCTTTGTCTCTCTTTCCTATCTGCCCTCAAAAAGCTGTTCCTCCAGCTGCAACCTCTCCCTCTCTCCTGCCTATTATGGCGCTGGGACATTTGACCCTGCCTCTTTTACAGCACATGTCTTGCCCATCAACCAGCATTTCCAAGTGCTGCTGAACACCTAACCTGAAAAAATGTGCTGTTAATTGGAAATAAAATTTTTTTATTTATAGCCTCAAAGACTCTAAACGGGAAGTTTTAACTGTTTCCCATATGAAATCTTTAGCAATTAAACCACACCAGAGGAAAAGCCCAAGAATAGCATTCATGATGGGCATTGTCATCTGCCCAAATTTAAATTTGCGTAGCTGGGCGCACACCTGGCCCCCTATAATGTCTGCATGTACAAACTATCCTTCTAAATAATAAGATAAAAATAAAGTTAATGCATTCCACAATCATTTTTTTTCCATAGTAAAAAATATTTGCATTTAACTGCTTCTAACCCTTTCTCGTGCTTTTTGGTGTAGGGTATAGGCTTTCTGGGATTGCAAACAACCACATCACCAATGGATTGCCTTGCTCTAACTAAACAGGATACCACTATCTGCAGGCCCCTGGGTCACACATCTGAGTCCAAGTCCAAGGGGAACTATACCGCCTGCTCCTGAAGAGCTTTAAGGCTACCGTCAGAGTCTAATGCAGCGTGAGACTCCTAACTGAAAGTGATGAGAATATAAGAAACTGTCACAACGTCTGCCTCTGTCTGACCTGGCAGCCACATGGTCAGAAAGGCTATAGGCCAGCGGTGGCGAACCTATGGCACGCGTGCCAGAGAGGGCACGTAGAGCCCTCTCTGCAGGCACGCGTACCATCTCCCCGGTCTCATCAAAGTCGGAGCTCCAGCAGCCACTGCAGCCTGAAGCTGATCGGCTCTGCTCTCACTAGTGATGCCTTAGTGAGACAAGAGCAGTAGAGATGAGCGAGCACTAAAATGCTCGGGTACTCGTTATTCGAGACAAACTTTTCCCGATGCTCGAGTGCTCGTCTCGAATAACGAACCCCATTGAAGTCAATGGGAGACTCGAACATTTTTCAAGGGGACCAAGGTTCTGCACAGGGAAGCTTGGCCAAACACCTGGGAACCTCAGAAAAGGATGGAAACACCATGGAAATGGACAGGAAACAGCAGGGGCAGCATGCATGGATGCCTCTGAGGCTGCTTAATCGCACCATTATGCCAAAATTATGGGCAACAGCATGGCCATGACAGAGTGACCAAATGAGGCTAGATAGCATCTAAAACATCCAATAATTGACCCTGACACTATAAGGGACGGCATGCAGAGGCAGCGGCAGCAGTGGAAGGCTAGAGAGTGTCATGGCGACATACCCTAAATGGACTCAGGTTTCACCAAAGGAGGTGAAATGATTTCCTATGTGAATGTGACATAGTGACCAAGTTCCATAACGTATCTGGTGAAACACCCAAAAAATTAGCCTGACACAGCTCTTTTGATAAGGGGACGACATGTGGAGGCAGCCATGGAGACGACTTCCATGATTAAGAACGACAGTATGGGGCATTCATATTGCGCTGCTATGATTGCAACTTCAGGTCTCCAGCATGGCGGCGACAGATGGGCCGAGTTCCACTATGTATCTGGTGAAACACCTGAAAATTCTGCCTGACACAGCTCGTTTGATAAGGGGATGATGTGCTGCATATCCTCTCGTGCTCCAGCGTCTGGGGTATAGAGAGTTGAAATGAGACATTGGTGGACGCTGTGGAGGATCGTGGAGGCAAAATGGACAGGAAACAGCAGGGGCAGCATGCATGGATTCCTCTGAGGCTGCCTAATCTTGGGATGGAGCTGGCGGTCCACTGCCAGGCGAGCTTTCGCCTGTCCAAGCCCCTGTCTCTCGGCTCCTCCCCACCCAAAATGGACCTGGGGGCCAGAAGCGTTTACTTTGAAAAAATTATAATTTTCAAAGCAGGCCGGGTCGTTTGAATATTTCACCTAGGAATAATGGAATAGCATAGTGGTTCTATTTTTAATAGTTTTTACGGAAATGGTTCCATGATTACGAAGAAGGATGCGAGCAGGGGGAAGAGTATGAGGGCGCATCCAATGTATTGCGCTGCTATTGATGTGTCAGACTTCAAGGTCAAAGTCCCAGCATGGCGGCGACAGATTGGGCCGAGTTCCCTATGGTATCTGGGTGAAACACCTGAAAATTCCTGCCATGACCAGCCTCGTTTGAAATAATATCGGTAAAATGATAAAAGTTTTGACACAGTATAGTTTTGTGGATTACCAGCAGGGGTGGTGACAAAGTTAACAAGTTTGATGTGAAGCCATGAAAACACATGCAAAATTCTTTTTTTTTTTTGTTTGGTATGTTGTGAAGGGTGGATATAGAGTAATTAGTTAACAAGTAAATCGGCAAAAATTCAACGCGCGAGGGAAAGGGCTCGGGAAAAGGAAAAGGGGGCGGGGGGGAGGGGGCGGGGGGGTGGGCGGGGCGGGGGGGGCGGGGGGGGGGGGGGCGCGGGGGGTGGGGGGGGGGGGGGAAAAGAGGGAGAAGTGAAGGGATTGTAAGGTCGTGGCCGCGACGGGAGGCGCGTGAGGTGGGCAGGGATTAAAGTGTGAAATAAACGAGGGGAAGAGAGGAGGGGGGGAGAGAGTGTGGGCGGGGGGGAGGTGTGGGGAGAGATTGGGGGCGTAGGGAGGGAGGGGTTGGGGATGCGGGGGCGGGCCCGGTAGAAGAGTGAAAAAGAGGGAGGGGTTGGGGGGAGTGGATAGGCGGGCGGGGAGGGGGGATTATGTAAAAAGTGGTTGTGGGGGAGCGGAGAGAAGGAACGGTTGAGTGGCGGGGTTGTAGGAGCCGAGGGGGGGGACGAGAAGGTGGCAGAATGCAGGGAGGCCGTAGAGGTACGGGTTGAACGGCGTTGCTCGTTGACGGGCCCGGTTTGAAGAGTTGGTCGGTGAGGACATTGATTACAAAAGTGCAAGGGGGTGGTTGGGGAAGGGAGGAAAAAGCCGGTATGGCGGGGCCGGTTCAAGGTTGGTATGGGTTGGTCAGTATCCTTAGGATGTGTGGTGAGACTCTTGTTGGAGAGCGGGGTATAGAATTTGAGGCAGTGCTCTCGACATCTTGTGCCATTTTATGCTTAGTCCCGCTCCGCAACTGGTGGGGAGCGAGTGGCCAGAGTTCCCCCTTTCTCTTGGTCTACTCTCCCCAAAACCCAGCCACTTTCCTAAGAAGAACCTTTTTGTGATCAGATCCAAGTGATAGTGCGTTCTTATAAGTTTTAGGTATATGGCAATGTGAGGGGGGCAATGTAAACGATGCGCAGCAGCGCTGGAAATAATATCGGGTAAATGATAAAGTTTGCCATTATATTTGTGGATTACACAGCCTGGGTTGGCGACAGAAGGAAGTTTAACAAGTTTGAATGGTGTGGAAGCACATGAAAACAACCCAAAATTCTGCCTGACACCAGCTCGTTTATAAGGTGACCATGTATGGAGGCACGTGCTACTGTAGTCGATAAGTAGTGAGTTAAAGGTGCTGCAGTAAAACTATGTTTAGTTGGATCTTGAGATGGAGCTGGGCGCCTCCGCGCAGGCGAGCTTTGCCAATCCAAGCCCCTGTCCTCTAGGCATACTCCCCAAACAGCACTTCTAAGAACCTTTTGTATAAGATCAAGTGTAGTAGCGTTCTTATAAGTTTGGATATGGCGGGGGTGAGGGGAATGTAAACAGATGCCGCAAAGAACGCTGAAATAATCGGTAAATGATAAAAGTTGCCAGTATATTTTTTGGGAATTACACAGCAGGCTGTGTGCGACGAAAGTTAACAAGTTTGATGGGAAAGCCATGAAAGCAACCCAAAATTCTGCCTGACACACGAGTTCGTTTGGACTAAGGGAGGCAGCTTATATGGGCGGGGGAGTGAGAGGTAGGCGTGTGGATGTTGTAGCACTCAGGGTGGTGCAGAAGACAAACGGTGTGGAGAGCCATTAAAAAGGACGACATGTGGAGGCTGCTATGGAGACAATTCGAATTGGATAGTGCCTGTATGTGGCAGCTCAAAAAAGTTTTCAAACCAGGTAACAGTAGTGTGTCCCTCGCAGAAAGGATATAAACTTGAGTGCCCTTGTGATGTGCCCAGTGTCAAAAAAGTTTGTGGGGGTTTTTGGTTTTTTTGTCATACCAGAGGAGCAGGGTGAGTGGTCCCTCCAGACAAATTAATTAAAATTGAGTGCGCTGTATTGGCAGTCCAAAAAAGTTTTTCAACAAGGAAGGAGCATGAGGGTCGAGGTAGGTGGTCCCCTCCAGAAAAATACTAAATAAATTGAGTGCCAAGTATGTGGACAGTGCCAAAAAAAGTTTTTTCAAGGCGTCCGAAGAGGAGGGTGGAAGTGTGGGTGGTCCTCCGCAGAAAATTAAATACAGTAGAGTAACTATATCTAAGAGGCCAGAGCCCCAAAATAGAGCCAGTTTTCCCCAAGCCTTTTTAGTTGTACAAAAGGAGGCAGGGAAGGAGGACAATGAAGGAGTAGGAGTGCATACAAAAATACAATAATTCAGGGTTGAGCACTTCTATGTTCACCTGGTGGGAGAAATTGAACATCCGATGAAAATCCACGAGGCTTTATTCCATCTTGAAATAAGCGTGCAGCGCTGTTTCACGGGGGCGCCTGTCAGTCCGACAAGCAGTTAACGCTATTCGGTATGATGCGCGAGCCAGGGAGGGCAAAAAGCTTCAGCTGAACAACGCGTGCACGCCTGTGCATCTGGGGGTTGAGGAACACAAAGGGAGTGAGGGAGGTGAAACGGACTGCTGAGCTGCAGGGGCAGGCATAACGGCCTGGCCCAAGGGGGCTTAGCATGCCAGTTAAATCGTGTCCACCCATTGTCCAGCTTTGAAACCCGTTAGTTTGTAAGGAGCTTTGATCATTTTAGGACGATGGGTATTGTCAGCTCGTACCCCTCACCAATCCTTTTCTGTAAATCAGCCCTACTCTGCCGAGAACTGGGGACAGGTGACAGTGTGCCGCTTGGGGTGACATAAAATGTCAAAAGGCCTTGTAACAGCTTATGTACCCCTGCCCTTGAAATCTCTCCACTCTCCCTCATCTCCTCGTCCTTCATACTTCATCCTTTTCCCGAACACGAAATGTACCTCCTAGGTTTGCCCTCCTCGTCAGAGGGTTCATATAATACTGTTTCTCACGCTTGTGCACCAGGGCCGCTGGTTATTGCACTGCATTCCCTCACCGGGCGACCCTTCCCTTCCCAGGGATGAGAGTGAGAAAGATTTTGCTTGTACCGTGGGTCCAGGAGAGTAATACCCAGAATCGGTGCTGTAATCTTAAAAATTCTTTGAACCGAGGGTCAACGGGATAGGCGGACAGCCTGCAATAAATCTGCCATATGCTCCGAGAGTCCCCAACGCGGGCAAGATATTCAGGCTTCCGATCGCCACCTGGCCTTGTCCTGCCCGCCCTTGCCGCTCCTCTTTCCACTCCTCCCCAACTCTCTTTCTTTTTTCCTGCCCAAATACATGCGTAGCAGGCTGGCAGTGCCTACCTGCCATTAAGCTAAATGGTCCCCCTCTCTGTCTCAGCCAACATTCTCCTCCTCTTCCTCCTCTTCCTCTAATCTCCGATGCGCTGATAAACAGAACCATAGAGTGCTGTTTGGTTCTATCAACAAGGGATCTATCTTCTCTTCCCCCGTCTTCTTGTGACGAGCTGCCAAGCTTCCGACTTCATTGCTGGACAGACGAGTTTTTCAACAGCCAACAGCGGGTATGGGAGGCTGATGATGCGGCATGACCACTCTGACCAATCTCTGTGTTTACATCCTCTAAAGTTACTCAGCACCCTGACAGATATCAGACATCCACGTTCCACTCCTCATGTTAGACTTGAGGTAAGCTGACATGACCTGACTACCAGTTTCTGGTGGAAGTTGACATCTGGCGTCCTACAATCGCCTGCCTGCTGGTACAACGTCTGGATAACATGGTTAATGTTGAATTCCAACCTCTGGGCCGTCGCACCAACATCGGTGAGGCGGCAGTGAGAGGTGGCGCCTGCCCGCTGGGCCCGGAGAGTGGCAGAGCATCTGTGCTGGACCTTCCTGAAATGCCCGCACAGATGCGGCGCACCCCTTTCGTACAAAATCAGACAATTGGGGGTAATGGTCTTTAGAGGAAACGCTGAGCTTGAATTTAAACACATGTGCCGAGGCATGGTCACAGTGTCAGTCCTGTTGCCGATGTTGCAGACCTCACCTACCAGTTTACGGACTTGGCCGTTTGTCACTATACACAACCATGCCTTGCTTCACGGTTCACACAGCGGGCCAGCCACAGATCAGTCCTGTGCGCCGGTGATGCCCTGTAAATGCCTCTTGGGCGGTGTGGCCTTTTTATCTGCCTGGCTCAGCAGTTTTGAGCACCGCTGCCTGTCCCATTAGCGAGGCAACTGCTGGCTGTGCCATAGACTAACCGATCTGTTGGCGCCATGCCAACTAGGATGTGTATCGGGAGGAGGGGAGGGAGGTGGGGAGAATGGGTGGAGAAGAGGATGAGGCATAGGTTAGGCCCCTTTGAGACCTGGGGCCCGAGGTAGGCCCAAGCAATCCTCGGCGTCGGCTTAGATTGACATCCCCAGGGTCAGACTCGGTCCCAAGCCCTCCCACCAATTTAACCCAATGTGCCGTCAGCGATATATAGTTGGCCCTGCCCCCAGAAGCGCACTCTTGTCCACGTGTCCGTGGTCAGTTGGAACCCTTGTCAGAAAAACAAAATCGAAACGGCGTTGGTCAGGGCAACGGGATTGATGTTTCTCTGACCACGTGCTTCTTGCAGGGGCAAAATGGGAACGGCACATCGGGAAAAAGTAGTGGCTGCTTTGGGGACCGAATTACCGAGGGGCGGTCGCGCCATGAGGTTTTGACAAGGCCCTCGGTCCCCTCTACCAGCCTATAGGGCAGCAATCCTTCCAGCTAAGCAACCACTTGGAGATGTGAAACGTTGATTGGCTTGGGCAGTGTGGTGGGTTTTGCGTAAATCTTCCTTTTTTTTGTTTTTTGCGCTCCAGAGTTCTGGTATGGGAGAGCTGAATGCTGGTGGATGCCTGTGGAGGATTTCGTGGAGGTTTAGCATTCATATGCCTGCGCCATATGTACTGTTGGTAGTTAAGCCTAGTAGTGGGTGGAACCCCTGCGATCCTGGTTTTTTGGCAAAGTGTTTTGCCCACCACAAGTTCCGTCGGTCATCCGTGTTTGTTTCCTTAAGACCTCCAGCCTTCCTGAAATCTCAGAAAAGAGAGCTCTCCGCCCGGTAAAGCTTGAAACTACGGGGCAAACATTTGCCGCTGATGCACCAGGCTTCTGGCCCTGCCTCTCTCCGTCTGGCCCCGAAAACCACTGTCTTCGCCCTCTGTTTCCAGCTTGCCCACCCTGTTTCTGTCTGGGCTATAAAGGACCTCGCCTCCGTCTAGTAAGCACTAAAACTGTTGTTCACCCCGGCCTATCAACCCAGCTTGGTCGTGTCACCCCGTCATCATCCTCCGATCCATCAGTCCCTGCCTCCCAACCCCTGTGGGAAGCTTCCCTGCCCTGAACAACACACTTCACCACTGTTCTGAACAACCCGTGTCTCCTCCATCGTCCGAACACCACTCTTTCAAACACTTATATTCCTTCTTCCACTTACTTCAATATGTCCATCATCACCCACAGAAACTGTGCGACCGGTGGGAACACCTGGGCATAAACGGAAAATTGCTCAGCAAGAAACCGACAAGTGGTTTGTGACTGTGGAAAGGGTCCAGAAAACAGTTCCTCAGAGTAATGGTATTGGTAATGCCCGGTTTCCAAAATGCCAATTTTTTTTGCGTGGGAGGGGGCCAGACTGGGAGGAAGGATGCTGAGGTGGAGGGAGCCTTGAAGGAGTGCTGATTCGGTGACCAATGGGTGGACTGCGTTGAGACTGACTTGGTGGACAAATGGCTAGAACAGCAATTGTTCCCTCAATTCCCACGACCTCACCGTCCTTCACCCTGTTTCTCGGTAGGAAGTGTTCTGGTGCTCTGGCCTCACAGTGTGCTCTTACCACGAGAACCCCAGTAACTTTGAAGACCATGATCTGACCTAGGGGGGAGTGTAGCCTGCGGGAGGCGTTTCCCTGCTTCCCTTCATCAGCAGGTGGGTGGCCTCACCCGCCCAGGACCCCCGGCCTCTCTTGACCCCTGGAAGAGTTTGGACTAAGCCCACGTTCCCACGCCCTCCGTCCCTTCTACCCCCCTAAGCCCCCCGGGTAAACATTTTTCAAAATTAAAGTGTAAACTTTTAAAATTTTTTTTTTAATGGGTTTTTGTGGGTTTTTTTTTTTTTAAAAAAACAAAAACAAACGATGCTATTCTACGTATGCTATGGCCTAGTTTCTAACTCTACACTTGACAGCAACACACGTGGCTGATTTTGTGCTGTGCCAGATGCTTTTGAGTTTATAAGATAATTAAAAACAACGTAAAAATAACTAAATCAGCAGACTTGTGCCTTTATTGCAATTCAAAATCAAAGCCCTAATAAATTGTCCCCACTCTTTCGGTTGTTTGAAGGTGGATATGTGTTTCACTAGAGCTAAACACACGGTCGCAAGTCCTCCCAAAATTCTTCCTCCCCATTCTCCCTCCGACAATATGGTACTAGCTGCACTAGTAAGCCAGCCAAGCCCAGCCAAAGCGTCACTTATTCCTGACCCAGGCCGGAGCACGAGAAGAATATGCGGCACATCATCTTCCCCTTTAAATCAAACGAGCTTGTGTCAGAAGGCATGAATTTTCAGGTGTTTTCAACCACCGATACAAATAGTTGGAAACTCGGCCCATCTGTCAACCGCCATGATGTTGGCTGATTCTGTAGACCTGAAGTTGCAATCAATAGCACAGCGCAATATGAAATGCCCCATACTGACTGTGTCGCTCTTTAATCATGGAAATCGTCTTCCAGGCTGCCTCCATATGCCGTCTCCCCTTAATCAAAAGAGCCCTGTGGTCAGGCTCATTTTTTTGGGTGTTTCACCAGAATACGTTATGGAACTTGGCCACTATGGGGGGGATGGGGGAGGGGGGGGGTTCCCGTCCCACCCAACACAGAGCAAGCCAACGAAGATAGGGGGGACCACGGTAATGGCTTGTTCGTTTAAGTCGACTAAATAGACAAATATAAATAAAAAAAAATAAGATAATCAAACCCCCCCCCCTTCCCATCTCTCCTCCTACCCAACTCTCCCGTCCCCCTTTTTCGTTTCCCGCGAGAAGAAAGAAAAGGGGAAACAGAAGGGGGGGTGGAAACAGAAGGGAACCCCAATTGGAGGGTATGGCCCCGCCAGGAGACGTCTCAGAAGCCGTGCGACGGGCTGCGGGCGTTTCTCTTGCAGCCCCGTCCCCCCTATAAGTGTCAGGGTCAATTATTTGCATGTTTTTAGAATGCTATCGTAGCCCATTTCGGTCACTCAAACGGGTGTGTGAACGCGACCATTAACTCTTTTCCATTTCCCTGCTGTTGCCTAAATTTTTGCGATATGGTGCGATTTAAGCAGCCGTCAGAGGCATCCCATGCCATGCTGCCCCGTGCTGTTTTCCTGTCCATTTCCGTGGTGTTTTTCATCCTTTTTATTTTTTCTTTTCTGAAGGTTCCAGGTGTTTGGGGGTGGGGCCAATGCTGCCTCCGAGTCTCCCATTGACTTCATGGGGCTTCGTTATTCAGACGAGCACTCGAGCATACGGGAAAAGTTTTTGTGTCTCGAATAACGAGTACACCGAGCAATTTTAAAAGAACAAAGTTCTCCCTCCCATCTCTAATTAGCTCCCTCAGGTCGATTAATTGAGAACATAAGGTGGTGACAAGCTTGTGCATAAGTACTGTATTACCAGCTCTGGTAGTTTGGCGATAATAGATCCACAAATGTACTTTGGGCTGTGGTCAGTGTGGTCCTACTAGAGAAACCCTATATTAGTGGTTCTTTGATAGGTGTAGGGTAAATCCAGAAATATTGTTTCATTGCAATTTAGCTAATATTAAGTATTCGAAAAAAACTCATCTGTACCTGTTGTGCCCAGTACACAGAGACAACTCAAAGAATCAACTGAATAAAATTGCTACAACCATTCTATCATCTGAAAAGAGAATTGGTGTTCAACTTTTTTAAAAAATTCCCTCTTCGGACCAGTCAAATAAAATAAAACAATTTGCAAGGGATCGGGAGACATTTTGCAAAACCATAGTTGCCAATCTTGTTTGATTCAAAAAAAAAATATTCCGTTAATTTCTTGGAAAATTCAAGGTTTAAATGTTACCCAGTGTTGAAGGCATTGATTTTCCTAGAGCTACAACAAAAGAACACCTTCCTGTTACATAAACTTTTTAAGATTTTCCATCAGCCAATAATTTTGTTGGTGGATCCTTTTGTTAGAGGTAGATGTGTAGTGTCAATGGGTGCCCCTATCCCGGGCTTCCCCCACAGGTAAAATCGGGTTTGCCGTATGGGGCGCACCTGTTGGCCTCCCCACCGGCCTCCCCACTATACTTTACCTACTGTGTACCCATGCCTCCCAGGAAAACTGATTTTAAGAAGGACGTCTCGACTCCTCCCAGCTTTCCCTGGCCGGATCTTTGTGTGCCTTGTTGCCTTGTCCTATGCCTTGTAACTATTCTCTCTCGTGATATTTTTCCCAATTGTGGATTGTGCCGCTAGTTATCCTTCCTGAACTACGCTCCTCGCTGCCTGCCCTTGAACTATTGCCCCTACATCCCCCGAACATCTGATACCATTGGTGCCTGTCCCTGACTACGAGATTTTGCCTGCCCATTCTTATCTTTTCCAGTAACCCTTTAAACCCTTGTGCCACCACTAACAATTCGCCACTCCATGTTATAGCACATCCGGCTTTTGGTGGCAGCAAGAAACCACTTTCTGAGATTTGCCCGGTGGGCTCTGGTGAAGACCGGGTGCCACACTTAAATTCCGGCCCAGGTGTTGCGCTGTGTCATCAGTGGGTTTTTAGAATCCACTACCCTCCGTATGTTGTGACAGGTAAGTAAATACCCTCCAGCAAAAATAGTTTTAAACACTTTTTTTTTTACTTTTTTTTTATTTATCCATTCTTTGTCTATAATAGTTGTTTGTAACATATTGTTACTTTTTCAGGGCTTTAAGCGGTAAGATTAGTGTTGTAGACCTTTTCTTTCTCTAACTTGTGATGGAGCCATTTTTCCTATGTCCTTTTTCAATATTAATTTAATAAATTTGAAAAAAAATGAAAGAATTTTTATTTAACCAAATAAAACATCCTTTTTTCATATTCTTGCCCTGGGGATGCGGGGAAACACAATTGGGGCCCTTTATTTGAACTATGTGTGTCCTCTTCTCCGACATTCTTTGGGGGATTTTTGTGGTTTGGGGTTGGGGGCGCACTAGAGTAAGGGCGCTGGCTTTCCAGGCGACACAAAAGCGGGGACGGGCGGGTCGGGCCCTCAGAGAAGAAAAGAAGAAGACAGACGATCTGACTAATTCGGAGCAGAACGCGGGTTTTTTTTTAAAAATCGTGTTTGCAAACAATGCACTTACATACAAGCCGGGGAAGAAGATGGGGGGGTGTGGGGGTTTTTTTTTTGAACTTCCGACGGACCTGAAGCAGGGAGCGTAAACCCCATGCAGAATATCAGTCACATGATGTTAAATGAATCGCTGGCCAGAGTTCATTTCCTCGTTGGGACACCCAGACTCGACACTTTTATGAACCTCCGGAATCGGGGAACGTGCAAGGCAATACGTAAATTGCCCCATGTTTACATTTTTTAAAATTTCGGGGGTAACACTGGAGTTTAAACAAGAAAAAAGCTAAACTTTCACCCCCAATTTAAGACACCCTATTCAATTTTAAAAAAAATCAACATCAGGACTTTAAAATTAAGAACCTCAAAAACAAAAAAACTGGGCTTGTCAAAATGTGGGCTCGTAAGGGACCGAAGTCGAGAAAAATTTGGGAGAAATAAACGGGCTTTAAACCGCTGCTCAAAAAATGGGTTAGGTGAAAGTAATTTTCATTTAAAAAATTTATTTTCAGCATGAAATAAAACTAAAATAAAACAAATAAATGACCTAAACTAAAAAAAAAAAATAAAATAATGAAAAACCACAATAAAGTGGTTGTTGTTTAAAGATGAGGGAGAGGACCCTTTTCACCATATGGGAAGTTTGCAAACATTCTGTAAGTTTAGCTTCACAGACTTTCAGGGGCACTGTTTGAAATTTCTTTTTTAGGTTTTCCTTTTCTAGGGTCCCAGGGTTTTGCAGAGATAGCAGTCCCCAGCATCTGAACTATTGTAATCTGTGTTTGGTCCAGAGAGGATTTTTGCTGGAGCTGAAGGAAGTGTGTTTTAATGCTGATCCCTTCTCTCATACTGTCCCAATTATTGAAGCAAATATCAGAGAAACATATTTATGAACAGTATTGAAGAACTGTGATTTTTTTTTTTTTATTTGTTCTCAAGAGGCTGTGTTTTCATACACTAATATTTTATTCCTTTCCTTGTTGTGTGTTGCTTCCATTTACATTGCAACAAGTTTGTGAAAGCAAATGCAATGTTTACCACCAAATGCAATGTAAAATGCCAATTTTTTTGATAAACATTGATGTAAACGTGTTTTGTGATGAACCCACAGACGCAAATGTAAACTCCAAACAAACGCATGTTAAACGACCAAAAGTGCTGTAAACAAAAAACATGCATTAAAAGTATTCTACATACATCCCTGCCAACATAATGTTTACATGGTGTTTTTTCGCTACACATTGGCATTTACAAAAAATTACATAGCGTTACAATATTTGCAGTAACGGGACCCCCATTTTTTTTGCACGTTGACAAGACGCTTGGGTGGTGTTTTTTTCAACTGGCCAAAGTTGCATTTATACCGTGGCCGTTTGCATCTTGCCCCTTATTAAAATTGCATTTATTGTTTTGTTGTGGTTGCATTTTGTGTTTTACGTTTTATTAATTTTGTGGGCCTTGGCCATCAACAATTACACCTTAACTTCCCTTTTACATGGTGTTTGCCCGGTTTTTTGTTACTTTTTTTGGTTCATGGTGCTTGTTTTGACCATTTATTTAATACTTTTGCAACTTATGTTTTGGAATTTGTGTTTGAATGCATTTTTTAAAATTGCCTTTAATAGCTTCTCATACTTGCTTTCTCATTCATGTAGGCGTATCGCCATTTTTTTTTAACGCTTTAATTCTTTTACCTGGACCGTTTTGTGTTGCACTTGCATTTTTAAGGGTGACAATTTTTGCGCCAAGTTATATGCTTACAATGGCCCATATTTTGGCATTGCATTTATGCTTCCTTGGTGGCATTTGTGTTGTTGCCCCTATCGTATCAGGTTTTCATAATTGGCACTTTGAATTGTGTTTCTTTATATATATTATTTGCGTCAGCATCAATTGCATTTAATGTCCCATTTTAATGCTTTTTCACCTAGGTTGCCAACAACGTTTGGTGTCGTGTTTAAAAAAATAGTTGTTTATATGGCCGTTTGCGTTTATGGTTTGTTTGCATTTTTGCTCAATGTTTTTTTAATGTGTATCACACATTTGCTTTGGCGTTTGTCGCCTTTACCTTACGTTTACAAAGGCCCCTTTGTGGATTCCAATCTCCCTTTACCCTTACATTTTATGTGAACGTTTGTGTCAACAATTTGCAATCGCATTTTGACTTATGTTGGTGTTTGAGGTTCCTGTCTTATTTTACACTCACCGTTTTACCATTGGCCATTTGCGTTTACCACCGTTACCATTATGTGGCTTTGCAATTCATTTTGATTTGCATGTGGTTTTACATTTTTGTAGAGAATTGGGGGGCACATTTACCTTAAGGAATAATGGAATAGCATAGTGGTTCTATTTTTAATTGTTTTTACGGAAATGGTTCCATGATTAAGAGTGACAGTATGGGGCATCCATATTGCGCTGCTATGATTGCAACTTCAGGTCTCCAGCATGGCGGCGACAGATGGGCCGAGTTCCACTATGTATCTGGTGAAACACCTGAAAATTCTGCCTGACACAGCTCGTTTGATAAGGGGACGATGTATGGAGGCAGTGAACTAGTAGTAGATTAAAGGTGCTGCAGTTAAAACTATGTTAGTTGGATCTTGAGATGGAGCTGGCGCTCCGCTGCCAGGCGAACTTTCGCCAATCCAAGCCCCTGTCTCTCGGCTACTCCCCAAACAGCACTTCTAAGAATCTTTTGTATAAGATCAAGTGTAGTAGCATTCTTATAAGTTTGGGATATGGCGGGTGAGGGGAATGTAAACAGATGCGCAAGAAGCGCTGAATCATATGGTAATATAAAATTTTTGCCAGTATATTTTGGTGGATTACACAGCAGGTGGCGACAACGTTAACAAGTTTGATGTGGGGAATCCAGAAAACACCCAAATTCTGCCTGAGACAGTTCGTTTGATAAGCGAGACATGTTGGAGGCAGCTATATGGACGAGCTTTGGAGGCAGCTATGGCTAATGACGGTGGGAGGTAGCAATGGAGACACGTGTGGATCCAGCTAAAAAGACGACATGTGGAGGCTGCTTGGGGACAATTTTAATTATTGATATTGCCTGTTATGTGCAGTCCAAAAAGTTTTCAAACCAACCAGGAGTAGCAGTATGTGTTCCTCCAGCCAAATTTCCAATCAATTGAGTGCCTGTCGTGGCATTCCAAAAATTTTTCAAACCTAGGACAGGTGTTGGTCCTCCAGAAAAAATGTAATAGATTGAGTGCCTGTATGTGGCACTCTCCAAAATTGGCTTAAAAACAATGAACCCTGGTAAAAGGTGGCCCTCAGAAAAATTAAAATACATATAGTCCTATATCTTAGAGCCGGTTTTGGCCTTTCAAAACATTAGCCATGTTCCTATGCTTTACTTTGTAGCCATATCCTGATAATAGTAGTGATACAAATTCTTATTCATTCTTCTACATTCTTCATTTTGCCTTCTTTCCACTTTCCCCCCCTGGTTTTCTCCTTACATGCGGCCCTTCTACATCCCTCTTTCTTCCTCTTTCGCACTCTTATCCTCCCTTTCCGCGTCTTTTCCATTCTACCCTTAGCTTAAATTCTCTAACTATCTACTTTATCTATCGTGTCCAGCCCTCTCATTCCCTTCCCCGCACGTGCGAATGTCTGTCCCAACACCAGTAGTCTCTCTTGCAGCGGTTTCATTGCCGTCCCCGGGCCTCCCCGCTTCCCATCTCCTCTTGGTTATCGTAATTCAGGGCACCCCTTTCCCTCTCGTTCACCAGACCCTGTGCAGAGTTGTAGGAGCTTTGGAATCATTTAGGACGATGCATGGTCACTACGTACCCCTCACCCTCTTCTGTAAAATCAGCCCTACTCTGCGAGACTGGGGACAGTGACAGTGTCTTGCTTGGGGTACATTAAAACTGTGCAAAGAGCCTTGGTAAGCGCTTTGTACCCGCCAGCTTCTTGACAAACTTCTTCTCACTATCTATCCCTTCATACCTACTCTTGCACCAGACACCGAGTACCTCCTAGCCGCTAGCGCGTCAGAGAGGTTCTTTCTAACTATATACGTTCATCATAGCTTGTGCACCAGGGCCGCTGAAGGTATGCCTGCATTCTCCACCACTCCTTCCCTCTCCAGGGGGAGAGTGGAAAGATTAGCCGGTATGGAAAGAGGTAAGATTGACGCGCACAAGGAGAATGGTGCTGATGAATGGAATGTTGCTGAATAAATTATCTTTGAACCGTGAGGGTCACGGGAGTAGGAGCAGCCTAGCATGAAATCTGCCATATGCCGCACAGAGTCCCAAACGCGGCAAGAATCAGGGCCGTTCACGTCACCCTCCTTATCCTCCCCGTCACGGCCTGACTGCACATTTCCCTCCTCACCAACTCCCTTCTTTTGCCATACACGCTGACAGGTAGGTACTGCAACAATGGATCCCCTCTCTATCTCGCAACATTCCCTCCTCTTCACTATCCCTCCCTATAGTAGCGCTGAAGAAACAGAACCTAGGGTGCTGTTGCTATTCACAAGGGAATCTTCTTCCCCCGTCTTTGTGACGAGTGACCAAGCTTCCGACGTTCAATGCTGGACCAGAGAGTTTTTCAAACAGGCCAAGCAGCGGGATGGTGAGGCTGGATGATGGCGGCATTGCCACTGGACACATCTGTCTGTGTTTACTCCTCAAGTACTCAGCACCTGACAGATATCAGACATCACGTCACCCCAAGTCATGTAGTACTTGAGGTAAGCTGACGACCTGACTACCAGTCTGGTGGAAGTTGACATCTGGCAGTCTACATCGCCTGCGCTGCTGGTAAAACGTCTGGATAACCATGGGGGAATTCACCATGGGCCGTCGCAAAGTCGGTGAGGCGGGCAGCGTGGAGGGAGCGCTGCGACTGGGCCCGAGAACGTGGGCAGCATCTTGATGGACATCCTGAAATGCGCACAGATGGGGCCACCTTCGGAGTACAAATCAGACAGATGTGGGTAATGGTCTTTAAGAGGAAACGCTGAACCTAAGAATTTAAACATGGGCAGGCATGGCCAGTGTGTCAGTTCTGCCGAGTGCAGAGCGCGCACCACCAGTTACGGCTTTCCTTTGTCACATAACCAACCATGCCTGTGCTTCGGTTCAGCGGTGCCACCACAGATCAGTCTGGCGCCGTGCATGCCCTTAATTGCTCTGGGCGGTGGCTTTTTTTAATCCTAGTCCTTGAAGTTTCTCAGCAGTGTTAGCTACGCTGCGCATTAGCGAGGCACGGCTGCTGGCTAGAGCTAACCCAATGTGTGGCGCCATGCCCACGGATGGTAATTCGAGGAGGAGGGAGGAGGGGGAGGAGGGTGGGAGGAGGATGAGGATAGTTAGGCCTTTGAGACCTGGACCGAGGTAGGGCCCGCAATCCTCGGCTCTTAGATATGACATCCCCAGGGCTGGTGACTGCCCGCCTCGTGAACGTGTGGTTGCTTGGGACCGAATAACCGAGGGGCGTCCTCCGCCAGAGTTTCGAAGGCCTCCTTTCCTCTACCTAGCCTATAGGGCAGCATCTCCCGGCTAAACGGCAACTTGTGTATATGTTTACGTTTCGTGGTTTCTTTTTTGTGCCGTTGGCTGGAGTATTTTTGGAACTTTATTGGTTTCTCGTCAGTCCTTGTCCTTTTTTATTTCTCAGGGTGTCCGAATCTTTCTTTTCATTTATTTTACTTCGCTTCTTTTGTTTTTCTCGGAAAGGCGCGTTTCTTGTTGTATTTTTGGCGCTTTTTCCTGTTGAAGGTGTTCTGACTAGCAGATGACACGGTGAAGCTGGCCATTTGGTTTTTCCCGGCTTAGGAGGTGAACGCTTTGGTTGCCATTGATTTGTGTTTTTCAGCTTCATTCGATATTCCTTCGTCTCGTGTTAGTTATTTAATCTCTAGTGTTTTTTTCAACCCGGGCCCTTCTTCTCCGGTTTGCAAAGTGCAACACCACAGTCCGTCTGGTCAATTATTCATATTGAGCGCTTTTGTTGCTTCAATTACTCTCCATACCTCTCGTTCCAGCTCTAGCCCATAAGCCTCGCACTGGAGCTTGACTACGGGCCACATTTTGCGCGGAATGCACCAGCTCTGGCCCTGCCTCTCCGTCTGTCCCGCACCACTGTCCGACTGCCTCTTCCCACCTTTTATCTGGGCTATATTGCCTCTCACATGACATCCCTGCTCTCAAGGTAGTGATTCGTCGCTCCGTTTACTGCGGCTCAGTGGCCCTTTTTTCACGCCGGCGACCGAGGCACTTCAATCAATCCTCCAGCGCCATCCTTTGTTTATGCTTCCTTTGTCCCCGGTCTCCCATCCTGCCTCACCTCTCCCTGGGGTCTTTCTGTTCCTCCCGCCAGGTGAGTGTCAGTTGCCCTTAACCTTCGCCCCTTCCCCCCCTCGCAACACACACTTTTCTTGTCCCCCTGTTTCGAGTGTCGCTACAACTCGACAGATGTTTCTCCCATCTTTGGATACAGGGATCTTCTTGCCGAAACTCCTCCGCTCGACGCCGAGACGGGGGAGATGAGACAGGGGAGGGAGGGAGAAGACAGAAGTTAAGGGGGAGATCGAGAAGCATGGAGGGAGTAGATCGGTTTCCGCCCCCGTGGAGAAGAGGTTGGGGGGGGTGGGCTTCGTTTTTCAACCACTCTTTGTCCGCATCGTTTCCTCACTAGCAGGCCCCTACCCGTTCTCCCTGTCTCGCCTATTTGTTCCCTCCACTTTTCCGTGGGGCCTTCCCCTTTCTGAGCAAGCTTAAAGGTTGTAACGTGTGTAATCTACCCCTGCTTGCAGCTAACCTTTGTAGAGTCAAGTTTGTGACTTTTTTAATTTTCCAATAAAGATAGTTCCTCATAGTATCTTTTCAAATTCCACACTTTTCGTTATTGTGTCAGACTGGGGGGAAGGAGGCTGAGGTGGAGGAGCCTGGATGCGTGCTGATTGCGGTGACATGGGGGGACTGCGTGGTAGACTGACTGTGGACAAATGGCTATAAGCATTGTCCGCATCCACGACATCACCTCTTCGCCTGTTCTGAGCCAACAGTGCTCTACCACACGAGTCCCATTAAACTTTAGACATTGAGACCTAGGAGTTAGGCTCTGCGGCGTTTCCCCTGCTCCCTCATCGCAGGCGGTGCTCACCTGCCCAGTACTACGGCTCTGACCCCTGCAGTAGTTGGACGCCCACTTCCACCCCTTCAATTCCTCTACCACCCTAGCCTCTGGTTAAACATTTTCCAAAATAAATTTGAAAATTTTAATTATTTTTTTTTTTTGTGTGTTTATTTGTTTTTTTATTTTTTTAATTTTTTTGAACAAAACGATGCTATCTCTTGCTTATGGCTAGTTTTCTTCGAAACTGCTATACTGACAGCACACACTTAATTTTTGTGATTTGCCCGCCTGATGACTTTTTGGCTATAAAATGAAAAAAAGGTAAAAAAAAAAAAATCAGCAGAAAAAAAACGCTGCCTATTTTCTATCAACCCCTACTAAATTGTCCAACTTCGGTGTTTGGGTGGATATGCGTGTCACTAAGAGCTAAACACAACGGTCGCATGTCTCTCCATCAAATTCCATTCCTCACAATATGGTACTCAGCTCACTACTAATACATACCTCCCAACCAGTCCCGCGTTCGGCTGGAACTGGTCACCGCTTTTTTTAAAAAAAAAACCCCATTCCCCTCTTCCCCGCCGCGCCCTGAGGACAGAGAATTGTCACGCTTTCCCCCATTTCCCGGCCAGGAGATGAGTCCCGTCTCCTGTTCCCGGGACCCTGGTCCCGACTGGCCTGGCCTGGAGAGTAACCCGGTAACCGCGGTAACCGCGAGGGGGGGCGGGGGGTTAGGGTCAAAGCGGCCCCTGCTGGCTGCAGACACACTAACCTCTGGGATTATCACAGCAGTGAATTTGGTCAAGGAACCTTAGATTAGGTTCTACCATGTGACAACCTGTGTAGTAGGACTAACTGAAGACCCCGGTAGAGGTTGCTGCCCCCATGCATGCCGATGTAATGTATGAGCAGTTATACAGAAGCAATGCAGTAGGGTGGAGACAGTAATATAATGTGTGGGGGCAGTGTGACAGGTATATAATGTGTGGGGGGGCCAGTGTGACAGGTATATAATGTGGGGGGCAAGTGTGACAGGTATATAATGTTGTGGGGGGCAGTGTGACCCAAAGGTATATAATGTTTGGGTGGGGCATTGTAACAGGTATATAATGTGGTGGGGGGGGCAGGTGTACAGGTATATCATGTGGGGGGGCAAGTGTGACAACAGGTAAGAATGTGGTGGGGGGGCAGTGTGACAGGATAGAATGTGTTGGGGGCAGTGTTACGGTAGATAATGTTTGGGGGCAAAGTGTGCATGACGGTATCTTAATGTGGTGGGGGGCAGTGTTACAGTTATTAATGTGTGGGGGGCAATTGGTGACAGGTTATATAATGTGTGGGTGGGCAGGTGCAGGTATATAATTGTGTGGGGGGCAAAGTGTACGTTATATAATGTGTGGGGTGTGTGGGGCAGTGTGACAGGTATATAATGGTGGGGGGGGCGTGTGACAGGTATATAATAATGTGTGGGGGGGGCAGTGTGAACAGGTATATAATGTGTATATATTTGATCTTGTGAAGTGTATTGCTTTAAAATTTTTCGTTTTTAATAAAAAAATTTCCATTATTTCCGACCCTCCCCAAGGGGTACTGATTGCTAATATAAAGATACTGGAATACTAGTGTATAATCACTGATTACTGCTGAATTCCTCGTAATACCCCTCTCTCTCTGGCTAGTAGAGATCATACACATGGCAGGCCTACTAGGCTCCACTTGGGACTTAGGCCTACCACATCCAGCCACTCACCCAAGAGGAGGGAGTTTGGGAAATCAGGAGGCTGCAGGAGGAGGAGGCTGGGGACAGTAGAGAGGAGGCTGGTGGACAGGATGAGGGCTGGAGCATCTGGGGATGCATAAGGAGGAGGCTGGGGACAGCAGGAAGATAGAGATGGAGGGGCTGGGGACCATTAGAGACTGGGGGACCGAGGATTCCCGAGGCGGCTGGTGGGACAGGAGGATTCTCGAGGCGGCTGGGGGACAGGAGGGTAATGCTCTAGGCGCTGGTGGGCAGGAGACGGCTGGGGGCAGGAGGAGGCTGGTGGGGGCAGGAGGAGGCTGGGGGGCATTAGGATGCTTGAGACAGGAGAGTATCTGGAGGAGGAGCTGGGGGACAGAGGAGTATGCTGAGGAGGAAGGCTGGGGCAGGAGGAGTATCATGTCTGGAGGAGGATGGCTTGGGGACAGGAGGAGGAGGCTGGGGGACACGAGGGGAGGCGTGGGGGCACGGGATGAGGCTGGGGAACACGAGGAGTAGCTGGGGGACACGAGGAGATGCTGGAGCCATAATGAGGAGGCCTGGAGCAGAAGGGAGGCTGGAGGGACAGCAGGAAATAGAGTGATGAGGGTGGGGGACAGAGGAGGATGTCTGGAGCAGCTGGGGACAGAAGGAGACTGGGGGCAACGTGGAGGAGCGGAGGACATGGGGGCTCCAAGGAGAGGCTGAGACAGGGGGGCTACAGGCGGAGGCTGGAGACAGGAGGGCTAACCGAGAGGCCTGGAGGGCAGGGGGGCTAAGCAGGAGAGTGCTTGGAGGGCAGGGGGCTACAGGAGAGGCTGTCAGGACAGGAGGAGGCTACATTAGGAGTCTGAGGAACAGGAGGAGGCTGAGGAACGGAGAGGCTCAAGGAGGTGTCTGGAGGACAGTAGGGCTACAGGATGAGGCTGGAGGACAGGAGTTAGGCTACAGGAGGAGGCTGGAGGACTGAGGAGGCCTACAGGCGGAGCTGAGTACAAGGAGGATGCTACAGGAGGAGGCTTGGGAACAGGAGTAGGCTACAGGAGGAGGCTGGAGTGACCGAGGAGGCTACAAGGAGGAGGCTGGAGACAGCGGAGCTACGGACGGAGTCGGCTGGAGGACATAGGAGCTACATGGAGGGAGCTGGGAGGAGGACAGGAGTGATGCTACAGTGAGGAGGCGCCCAGGAGAAAGCTGTAGGACATTGGATACAGGGAGAAGCTGGCGGACAGAGGAGCTACAGGAGGATGCTACAGAGGAAGCTTGGGGACAGGTGGATACAGGATGAAGGCGGATGACATGGTGAATACAGGAGGAGGCTGGAGGACAGTAGTCTACAGATTAGACAGGTGGCTGGAGGCTACAGGGAGATACTGGAGGAACAGGAGGCTACAGGGGAGGCACAGGGTGCTGGAGGCTAAACATGAGGGGGGAACTGAGGACCGTCTATATGTTTTATACATGTTACAGAGTTGCATGAGAGGGGATATTATATTGGTCCACTGTAAGGGGGGCAAATTAAGGGCGTTGTAGCATTTGTGACCATCAAGTTCGATATTATCTATGCTTGAGGGTGGGACTGGGCCGTGCTTGAGAAAAGGGGAGGGAGCTTTGGGTGTCCCCTCTTTCCCTCTTCTCCAAAAGTTGGGAGGTATGCTAATGCCAGCAAGCCCTAGCCACAAGCAAACAAAAAAAAGGAAATATAACGCTATTGTGGCCTAATTAGCCGTTGGGATTTCTCCTATGGCTATTTTGTAGCCTACACTGAAGCCCACGCTTTGCAAGATGATTTTGAGCTATAAAGAAATAAAGGTAAAAAAAAATATAAATAAATCAGCAGACTCTGCCTAATTCAAATCAAACCCTAATAAATGGTCCCCACTTGTGTTTGAGGTGGATATGTGTGTCACTAAGAGCTAACAGTACGGTAGCAAGTCCCCCTGCAAATTCCTCACAATATTGTCTAGTCTGCACTACTAATGCAGCAAGCCCAGCCACAACAATAAAAAAAAACTGCAAACGTTCTTGTAGCCCTAACGAAGGGCTGTTGGGTTTCGTGGAGAATCATCCTGCTAACAGTAATCTACTAGCACCCTAACGCTTCCCCTGACCGCAGCAGCTCTCTCCATAGCGGCATCCAGACACAGAATTATCCGAGCAGCGCGGGCAGCGTCTAGTCTTTCCAGGTCACCTGATTGGCCAGCCCAACCACTTCTATCGACGTGTAAGGGACACCACGTCATGCTGGGTGGAAGTCAGAGTCCCTGGATTGTAATTGGCTCTGGGTTCGGGCCGCCAAAAAGCAAAAACGGCGGGAAGTATGCCATTTTCCCTCGTCCGAGCAACGAGCATTTCGAGTATAACGCATCAAGCTCGTGACGAGTATTGTTCGCATCATCTCTAGTTGCGTTTGAAATGCATTATATCAGGCTTGAGAGTGAATTGCCTAATTACAACATTTAATGTTAACATTTGGGCCTTTTTCAGACCTGTAAACGTGATGTGAACACATGTGTTAACACCACATTAACGCATGTATTAATAATTTGTTAACATGTGTGATTTGTTAACACACACATTAACAAAACAAATGTGCTAACATTGCGTTTACTGTGTTTGCGTTAATGTGTTTCAGCACTAAAAAATCTCACCTCAGCTTATACACAAGTCAATTAAAAAAATAAACTTATATACACATCTTCCGGCATTCCCAATGCTCGTTGCGGCTTCCGAGTCTCACGGATCCTCTTCTGTCTTCTTTCCACTCTAACAGCCAGCATAATCCACACCATGTATCTGCGCCATTGATACTGATGACGTCACAGTATGCACCGGTCAGCAGATCGCATGGACGCGTCACTGCCGGCTGTTACAATGGAGAGAAGACAGAAGAGGATCCGTGACAACGGGGAAGCGCGACTACATTGGTAATGCTGGAAAGTGCGTAGTTTATTTTTAATGTGTCTGTGTAGATTAAAGGGGGCTGCCTGTAGAGTAAAGTAAGGTTTGGGGCTGTCTATAGCTGGGTGCTGTCTGTAGACTACACCGGGTGGCTGGCAGGCTGTATCCTGGGAGGCTGTGTGCCAATCATTTTTCCACCACCCTGGCTATCCTCGAGTCAATATGTTTTTCCCCATTTTTGGTGGCCAAAATAGGGGCCCATCTGCTTAGACCTTTACTCGGGTCGGCTTATACTGGAGTATATACGGTAATTAGGCAAATAACCTCTCGGGTTTTTCCCCAGCCGTTGTAATATCTTTCAAAAACGCAATGAAAATGCAACCAAAACAGACGCCTGACCACACCTTATGACCAAAGCTAACTTTAGCCTTCAGGCCCCGTTCCCCACTTTGCGAGTGTGATGCGAGTTAACTCGCATCACACTCGCACGCAAGCTGTCGGGTAACGCACGGCCTGAACGCTGCACCGCGGGATGAACTCAGCTGTCAGTTCACCCCCGCGGTGCAGCCGTTCAGGGCCGTGCGTTTCTCGACAGCTTCGTTGCTAGTGTGATTCGAGTTCATCGCATCACACTCGCAAGTGGGGAACGGGCCTCATATGTCGTCATCCCCATGGAATGTGACTAGGTTGCTTAAAAATGCAGGACATAGCCTCAAACCCAACATTTACAGTACAGTAGTGTCCACTCCTGCATATTATTCTTTTACTTTTTTTCAAAAGGAAACCATTTTCAATCTGCAATGAATAAAATGTTTTACTTTGTGTCAGTGTTAAGTGTGTGAATTAAAAAAAATTCATTAGTAATTGCTATCTAATTCCAATTCCTTCTCCATTCATTCTGAAAAATGACATAACCATTTTTTTTCCTAAAGGATTAATTATTTTTTTATGGATAACCATTATTTGGTTGATAACACATTCTTGTTTATTTTTTTTTTCTGCCGATTTAGCCATAAATGGATTTTGTTAGTAGACTAGTTGGCAATAACTAACTTCATTATTTTTCTCCTGAGGATTATGGAAAAGTGGTTTAATTAATGATACACCACATCCTTGTAGTCCACTCTTCTGCTTTTCCAACCGTATGCGGAACACGTGGACCCACCACATGTTAGGACCTTATACCTGAACTGTGTCACTCTCAAAACATCTGCGTAACTATCCACTCACTCACCGGCCACTTTATTAGGTACACCAGCTATTAACGTGTTTACCCCCCCCCCCCTTTGTGCCTTCATACTGTCTCAATTCTTCCCTGGCATATATTCAACAAGGTGCTGGAGCATTCCTCAGAAATTTTGGTCCATATTGAACATGAGAGCAGCACACAGTTGCCGTAAGATTTGTCGGCTGCACATCCATGATGCGATCTCCCGTTCCAATCCACCACATCCCAAAGGTGCTCTATTGGATTGCGATCTGGTGACTGTGGAGGCCATTTGAGTAACAGTGAACTCATTGTCTGTTCAAGAACCAAGTCTGAATGATTCCAGCGTTATTAATTCCATTATCCTGCTGAAAGTAGCCTCAGATGTGGGGCACATTGTGGGATGACAGGGTCACAACATACACTCAGATATAGGCTGTGGTGTTGCAACACGATGCTCAATTGGTATCAAGGGCCCAAAGATTGCTAAGAAAATCATTCCTCCACACATGACACCACCACCACCAGCCTGAACCGTTGATGAACAATGCAGGATGGATCCATGCTTCACTGTTGTTGAAGCCAAAATTCTGACCCTACCATCCAAATGTCGGCAGCGAAATCGAGACTCTCAGACATGCAAACGTTTTTCCAATCTTCTCCTGTCCAATTTTCGATGAGCTTGTGCAAATGTAGCCTCGTTTCTGTTCTTTAGCTGAAGGTGGCACCTCGGTGTGTCTTCTTTCTGCTGCTGTAGCCCATCGGCCTCAAAGTGTCGACGTCTGTGCGTTCAAAATGCTCTTCTGCCTACCTGGATGTAACGTTGACGATTTGAGTCACTGTTGCCTTTCTATCACTCGACCAGTCTGCCCATTCTCCTCTGACCTCCTCTGGCATCACAAGGCATTTCCGCCCACCTAACTGGCCGGCTCACTGGATGTTTTTTCTTTTTCGTAACCATCTCTGTAAACCTAGAGATTGTTGTGCAATGAAATCCCCAGTAGATCATCAGTTTCCTTGAAATACTCAGATCACCTTCTGGCACCAACAACCAGGCCACGTTCAAAGGCATCAATCAACCTTTCTTCCCCATGACTGATGCTGCGGTTGAACTGCAGGAGATTGTCTTGAAACCTGGTCCTACATGCTAAAATGCACTGAGTTGCCGCCACGTGATTGGCTGATTAGAAATTAAAGTGTTAACCGAGCAGTTGGGGACAAGGTGTACCTACTAAGTGTCCGGTGAGTGTATATCCCTCATATAACCTTCTTTTGTCTATAGCATGCTGTTTGTAAGGGGACCGTGGACACAGTTTAATATTGTTTGAATATTGTCTGAAAACCTCCGTCCACACATAAAATAATAAAAGAATTATTGTGTTGATAATACTTAATCATTGGTACAGAAGCCCGATAAGCTTCTAGAGATATTTCGACTTTCTGATAACTCATGACTTTACCAGTTTAACAGCTTAACTACCCCTGAACAGGCTCCCTTGTCCATGTTTTCCTAGTACAATTCTGAATTTAAGAATTGACTACCCCCATGTCTTCACAATAACTAAGAGTTAGCTAATACCCCAAAATGCTCAGAACAACTTCCAACAGGAACCGGGTTGAGGCCCTAAATCAATACATATCATATGGACCCAGCTTCGACAATAAGATAATTGGGAAAATTGAGTCCTTCCCATGCAGTTTGGGTCCTTTAGATAGTGATTTTCAACCTTGTGCCGCGGCAAAGGTTGAGGTGCCGCGGGGAAAGTTCCCCCGAACTAATTCTGCCCCTGTGTCAGAGCTGCCCCCTGTGTAGAGCTGCCCCGTGTTTTCTTGTGCCTACTTACCTTCCAACCGCGTCTGCGATCCGCCCATCTCTACCTCCTGCAACACCGCGGCGGTCCCATGTCACGTTACTGACGACTGACGTCATGTCGTCTTAGTCACGTGAACCAGAGGCGTGGCGTGCAGGAGCTACAAAGGTGGGCGGATCGCCATTCGGTGAAGGTACGTGGAAGAAGACATCAAGGGTAAGTATATAGGGTTATATTATTTGTATAGGGAAGTCTGCTAGGTCTTTTTTTGTTTTTATTTAGTAAGGTAGGCTGGGGCTTTTTTCTTGTTTAAGGGGCCTTTAGGGCCTTTTATAATTAGTAAGGGAGGCCTCTAGGGCCTTTTATATTTAATTAGTAAAGGGGGGGCTCTAGGCCGGTTAATTAGTAAGGGGGGCCTCTAGGGCCTTTTAATTAGTTAAAGTGAGGCCCGCTAGGGGCTCTTAATTAGTAAAGGGCCTCTAGGCTCTTATTTAGTAAAGGGAGGCCGCTATGGCCTTTTTTATTATACAGGTTTCGCTAGGGGCTTTTTTCTAGTAAAGGGAGGCCCTGGGCTTTTTTTAACAAAATTATTTTGTAAGGGAGGCCGCTTATGAGGGGCTTTTTATTAGTAAGGGAGGCCCTAGGAGGGCATTTTAATTAGTAAAGTGAGGCAGGCTAGGCTTGTTTAGTGTAAGGGCGAGGCCGGCTAGGGGCTTTTTATTAGTAAAGGGAGGCCGTTTATTTCTAGGACTTTATTAGTAAAGGGAGCGCTAGGGGCTTTTTTATTAGTAAAGGGAAGGCCGCTATGGCATTTTATTTAGTAAAGGGAGGCCGCTCGGGTCTTTTAATTAGTAACAGGGAGGCCGCTAGAGGTTTTTTATTAGTAAGGAAGGCCCTAGGGTTTCTTATTAGTAAAGGGTAGGTCCTTTTTTAATATGACTGGTTTATGTATTTTTGTGCATTTTGTTGGTGGTTGTGCCCAGGATTTTCAAAAGTATAAAAAGTGTGCCGCGGCTCAAAAAAGGTTGAAAATCATGCATTTAGATCATGTAAACAATTGGTTTTTCTGGTTTCAACCCACAAGACAAGCCTAGACATTCTTATGGTCTTCCCACCTTCCTTCATCCATTCTGCTATGAGCCCCTTGTGCTCTTCCCTTAGTCTTTTCTCTCTTCTCCCCTTTCCATTACATTTTATTGTTGAAGTTGCCTGCCTAACAATTGGGTTGCTTTCTATACTGTTATGTATGTATGTGTGTGTGTGTATGTGTATATATATAATATATCTATATACACTCACCGGCCACTTTATTAGGTACACCATGCAGTAACGGGTTTGGGACCCCTTTTTTTCCTTCAGAAAACTGCCTCAATTCTTACGTGGCATGATTCAACAAGGTGCTGGAAGCATTTCTCAGAGAGTTTGGTCCCTATTGACTGATGGCCTCACACGTGCCGCAGATTTTCGGCTTGCACCATCCATGATGCGAATTTTTCCCGTTCCACTCACCCAAAAGATGGCGCTATTGGATTGAGATCTGGTGACTGTGGGGCATTGAGTACAGTGAGGACTGCATTGGTCATGTTTCAAGAAACCAGTCTGAGATGATTCCAGCTTTAATGACATGGCGGTGGCATTATCCGCTGAAAGTGCCATCCGAGTTTGGGTAACCTTGTTGGTCATAAAGGGATGGACATGGTCGCAATAGAGATGAGCGAACATTGCTCCGTCCGAGCTTGAGGCTCTGTCGAGCATTAGTACTCCGAAACTGCTCGTTTGCTCGACGAATACTTGCACCGCTCGAGAAATGGCAGCTCCCGCCTTTTTGCTTTTTGGGGGCGGCCAGAACGCAGAGCGAACCATCACAGCCAGGGACTCGGCACTCACCCATCATGACGTGGTACCCTACAAACGTCGATAAGCAGTGGTTTGGCTGTCCAGATCAGGTGACCCTGGGATAGGACTCCCGCTGCCCCGCACTGCTCGGATCATTCTGGTCCCTGGATGTCGCTAGGGAGAGAGCTGCTGCTGTCAGGGAAAGGGTTAGGGGTGTTCTATTAGCTTTACTTTTGGCAGGATGCTTCTCCAAGAAACCAACACCTTCTTAGGGCTACAATACCGTTATAAACTTTTTTTTTTTTATTTGCAGCTAGTACCATATGGTGAGGAATTTGCAGGGGGACGTGCACCGTTGTGTTAGCTCTTAGTGAACACACATATCCCCTCAAACACCAAAGTGGAAAAGTATTAGGGTTTGATCAATTAGGCACATCTGCCCATTTACTTTTATGTTACGTTTATTTTTTTTTTCATACTCAGTGTCATCTCATCTTGCATATGGTAGTGTGCCTTTTCATACTTGGCTAGAAAATAGCCATAGGAGAATCCAACGCGTCACTTACCCTACAGTAGCGTTATATTCTTTTGATTTCTGTTGATCTTGCTGGTGGGCTGTACTTGCTGGCAGTGCATCTACTAGCAACTTGTGAGTCAATTGGTAGTGAGATTGCGACCGCTGTGTTTTCTCTTAGTGACCACATCATCATTGCAAAGACCGATGTGGGAAAATTTATTAGGGGTTGGATTTTCATTAAGTATGCACAGTCGGCATTTCCTTTTTTATTTTAACTTTTATTTTGTCTTAATACCTCATCAGCGTCATCTCATCTGGCATAGTAGTTTGCTTTCATACTGTGGCTGAAAATAGCCATAGGAGACCAAACGGCTTAACTTACGCCTACATAGCGTTATATATATTTGATTTCTGGTGATCTGCTGGTGGCTGTACGTTGCTGCAAGTGATCTACTAGCAAATTGTGAGCAATTTGTAAGTGGAGAACCTTGCGACCGCTGTGTTTTTTGCGCTTAAGTGACGCACATATCCTGCAAGACGAAGTGGGAAATTTATTAGGGGTTGGATTCAATTAGGCACATTCTGCCATTACTTTTTATTTCTACTTTTATTTTTTTAATACCTCATTGTCATCTCATCTTTGCATAGTAGTGTGCTTTCATTACTTGGCTAGAAATGCCTAGGAGAATCAAAGGCTTACTTAACCCTACAGTAGTTTATATATAGTTATTCTGGTTGATCTTGCTGGTGCTGTACTTGCTCAGTGCATCTACTAGCAAATTGTGAGCAATTTGTAGTGATACTTGCGACCGCTGTGTTTTGCGCTTAGTGACGCACATATCCATTGCAAAGAAACGAGTGGGAAAATTTATAGGGGTTGGAAATTTCAATTTAGGCCATCGCCATTTCCTTTTTTTATTTTAACGTTTTATTTTGTTTAATAACTGCAAGCGTCATCTCATCGGCATAGTAATTGTGCTTTCAAAATATCTGGCCTAGAAAATAGCCATAGGAGAATCCAAAACGGCTTTACTTCGCCTACAGTAGCGTTAATATAGAATTATTTCTGGTTGAAGCTGCTGGTGGCTGTACTTGCTGCAGTGCATCTTATAGCAAATTGTGCGCAATTTGGTAGTGAGACTTGCGAACCGCTGTGTTTGCGGCTATTGACGCAAATATCCATTGCAAGACCGAAGTGGGAAAATTTATTAGGGGTTGGATTTCAATTAGCACAGTCTGCCATTTTCCTTTTTTTTATTTTACTTTATTTGTTTTATAACTCAGCGTCATCGCCCTCATCTCTGCATAGTAGTGTGCTTTCATACTTGGCTAGAAAATAGCCATAGGGATCCACCACGGGCTTACTTTACGCCTACATTAGCGTTATATATTTGATTTTCTGGTTGATCTGCTGGTGGCTG
Organism: Engystomops pustulosus; assembly: GCA_019512145.1. NCBI lineage: Eukaryota > Metazoa > Chordata > Amphibia > Anura > Leptodactylidae > Engystomops > Engystomops pustulosus. Next base: position 66,532,920 of record CM033645.1, on the reverse strand, counting down.
TACTTGCTGCAGTGCATCGACTAGCAAATTGTGTGAGCAATTTGTAGTGAGACTTGCGACCGCTGTGTTTGTTGCGCTAGTGCGCACAATATCCATTGTCAAAGACCGAAGTGGGAAAATTTATTAGGGGTTGGATTTCTTAGGCACAGGTCTGCCATTACTTTTTATTTTACGTGTATTTTTTTATAACGCAGGCATCTCATCTTTCATAGTATTGTGCTTTCATAACTTGGCTAGAAATAGCCATTGGAGAATCCAAACGGCTTACTTACGCCTAACAGTAGCGTTATATATATTTGATTCTGGTTGATCCGCTGGTGCTGTACTTGCTGCAGTGCATCTACTAGCAAATTGTGAGCATTTGTATGCGACTTGCGAACCGCTCGTGTGTTTGGCCGCTTGGTGACGCCACAATCCATTGCAAGACCGAAGTGGGAAAATTTATTAGTGGTTGGATTTTATTTAGGCACAGTCCTCATTTTTCCTTTTTTATTTAACTTTTATTTGTTTACTACTCAGCCTCATCTCCTCTGGCAATAGTATTGCTTTCATCTGGCTTATAAAATAGCCTAGGGAATCCAAACGGCTTACTTAACGCCTACAGTAGCGTTATATATTTTGATTTTCGGGTTGATCTGCTGGTGGCTGTACTTGCTGCAGTGTCTCTACTAGCAAATTTGTGAGCAATTGTAGTGAGACTTGCTACCGGCTGGCGGGGGTTTTTGCGCTTGTGACGCACCATTCCATTTCAAAGACTGAAGTGGGAAAAATTTTATTAGGGGTTGGATTCATTTAGGCACAGTCTGCCAATTTACTTACTTTTTATTTTACGTTTATTTTTTTAATAACTCAGTGTCATCTCATCTTGCTAGTAGTTGCTTTCATACTTGGCTAGAACATAGCCATAGGAGAATCCAAACGGCTTACTTACCCTACATAGCGTTAGATATATTTGATTTCTGGTTGATCTGCTGTGGCTGTACTTGCTGCATTGCATCTAAAACTAGCAAATTGGGCAATGTGTAGTGAAAAACTTAACGACCGCTGTGTTATTTGCTCTAAGTGACGCCATTCCATTGCAAGCCGAAGTGGGAACTTTATTAGGGGTTGGATTTCAATGAGGCACAGTCCTGCCCATTTTTCCTTTTTTATTGACGTTTTATTTTGTTTAATAACTCAGCCTCATCTCAACTGGCATAGTAGTTGTGCTTTTCATACTTGGCTAGAAAATAGCCATAGGAGAATCCAACGGCTTACTTACGCTACAGTAGCGTTTATATTTTGATTCTGGTTGATCTGCGGGTGGCTGTACTTGCCTGCAGTGCATCTCCTAGCACATTGGGCAATTTGTAGTGAGACTTGCGACCGGCTGTGTTTTGCGCTTAGTGACTCACTATATCCTGTCAAGACCGAAGTGCGGAAAATTTATAGGGTTGGATTTTCAATTAGGCACAGTTCCTGCCCTTTTACTTTTTATTTTATTTATTTTTTGATAACTCATGTCATCTCATCTTCATTTAGTGTGCTTTCATACTTGGCTAGAAAATAGCCATAGAGAACCCAAACGCTTACTTACGCCTACGTAGCGTTAATTATTTGATTTCTGGTTGTCTGTCTGGTGGCTGTTACTTGCTGCATGTGCCATCTACTCAAATTGTGAGCATTTGTAGTGAGACTTGCGACCAAACCCGTAACGGAAAATCGCGCCCAAAGTCGAAAATGGCACTTTTTGCCATTTAAAAAAAATGTACAAATTCTATAAAAAGTGATCAAAAGGTCGTACAGTTCTAAAAATGATAACATTGTAAACATCATCAAAAGCCGCAAAAAAAGACACCTCCCAAAGCTCCGTACAAAGTATAAAAAAAGTTATTAGCGCCAGAAGACTGCAAAAAATTTTGTACAGGAGGTTTTAATTTTTGGAATTGTATAAAAACATTATAAAACCTATACAAATTTGTTATCCCCGTAATCGTACCAACCCAAAGAATAAAGTAGACATGTCATTTGGGGCGCACAGTTAAATCCGTAAAATCCAAGCCCACAAGAATACGGCACAAATGCGTTTTTTTACCAATTTTACTGCATTTGGAATTTTTCTCCCGCTTCCCTGTACACGGCATGGAATATTAAATACCACCATTTTGAAGTGTAACTTGTTACGCAGAAAGTAAGCCATAACACAGCTCTGTACATGGAAAAATACTAGATTTTTGAAGGTGGGGAGTAAAAATGAAAACGAAAAAACAAAGAAGGGCTGCGGCGTTAAGGGGTTAAACAAGAAAAACTGAAATATCAAGTATACAAGTATTCAGACCCTTTGCTGTGACACATTAATATGCAACTCCCATACATTCCCTTATGATCCTAGTTGAGATAGTTCTACTCCTTCATTGGAGAGCTCAGAAATCATCTACGCCACAGGATGGTATAGAGACTGAGAAATAGGCATGAGAGGGAGCCTTGAACAGAATAAGTAGTCACTCCTGAGTTTCAGTATGGTTTTTGTTTCAACTGTTACTACTACGGAAAAAAAAAAAAAAAAAAAAAGCATACAAGATATATAGGCAAGCGACTAGAGTGCTTATTAGCTGGAAGCTAATTTCAGCAAATTAATCTTGTTGTTTGTGTTATGAAAAATTACACAATTTCCCAATATACTTTCTGTATCAATTCCTCACGGTTTTCGAAATCTCTGCTTGCTGTAATTTTATAGAAAACTTCTGTGCTTACTTCCAGTGGCTAGAAATCTGTCCAGGGTCACACAGGTGCACGGCTCGTTATATCACACAACGCTGATTACTGTCTGTGATATAACAAACCGTGCACCTGTGTGACCATGGTCAGATTTCTGTCCACTGGAAGTAAGCACAGAAGCTTTCTATAGCAGAACAGGAAGCAGAGATCTAGAGAACCATAAGGAATTGATACAAAAAGTATATTGGGAATTTGTATAACTTTTCATTACTCAAACAATAGCATTTATTTGTTGAAATGGCAACACCCCTATAACTACTAGTAAATGTATGGAAGTCATATTGCAGCCTTTGTCAAATTCATTCCCACTTGTCATAGTGAAATTCATTCCTATTTGTGGTGGATAGGAGGACCATAGGTTCGGTGATCCAATGTTTTGGAGGGTTCGGGCAGGTGCAAATGTAAAGCCCTATCCCCCTTTATATAGCACCCGCCCTAACAAGGGCGGTCCCCGGTAGTACTGTCCCTAACAGACCACTTGCACCTCCCTTCCCTGACGCTTTTCAACATCTCCTGTATCATCAGAGGGAATCACAGGGAGTGCTCTGCAGGGAATTCAAAGTACAAACAAAGGGATCAGAATCAATATAACAGTTTATATATAGACACGAGTCATGGAGCTTTAGCCCTATTCCTTACCGGTTTAGGGTAATCTCAGGGGATGGAGTGCCATTACACCAAACGGCTTAGCTGTGAAGCTGGTCTATCGCATGCCTGGTGGTGTGGCGTGTGACGCTAACTCACCATGTGCAGGCTTTCTTATATCCCATTTACCCCGCCCTCGGAGTGTGACGTGTAACGCCGTGGTCATAGCGACCCGCCGCTTGCTTTGTCTTCGTCAGGGCCCGCTGATCACTTGACCGGATGTATGTCACGACTTCCGGTGTAGTACGGTGTGGGAAGTGTACGTTGTCATAGTGACATGTTGATGCGCACTTCTCCCCTGTATGTGGTGTAAGATGCGCGCAAGACATTTGTAAATGATACAGCAGAAGTCTTCTCTACAGAGACTGAAGAGGACGCAGCTACTTACATCGGACTCACGTCTATGGCAGTAGGATTCATTTCTATGTGAGTATTTTTCTTCTTCTATTCTTTTCTTTTTATGGTGGGGGAGTGGATGTCAACGAGAACAAAGGAATGCATCTACAGATGTACCAAACGTTGCAGAGATATCCATATGTATCCATACATATATAGATTACAAAAAACAGGCATATTGTAGCTGTAAATCCAAGCCCTTGGGGGCCACCGTGTTCAAACGGTGTATCCACCTTGCCTCTCTTTGGAGGACCATGGGCCAAGTGCACATGACGGGCAATTGGAGTGTCCCTTTCATTCACTATGTCCCCTAGGTGGTCTCCTATTCTCCTCCGGAATTCCCGAATTGTTTTCCCTACATATTCCATGCCACATATACACGTTGCTTTGCATATTACTCCCATGGATTTACAGTTAATGAAATCTTTGTTTCATATGTTTCATTTGTATTATTCCCATGGAACGTTTTTCCTGTTGTGACGTATGGGCAGGCAACGTATCCGCTACACCTATAGTATCCCTTTGGTTTCCGATACAGCCAGGTGTTCGGCGAGGAGGGGGGGGGGGGGGTGAAATGGCTCTGTCTCGGATCGATCTTCCCAGTCTAAATGTCAATGCAGGTTTTTGTGTCAATACGCCTTTCAAGTCCGGGTCCATAAGAAGAATGGACCAGTGTTTGTCCAGCACCTCTCTTGCCTCATTGGCCCTATTGTCAAATGTGGCTATCAACCTAATTGTTTTCTCATTGGTTCCCTCTTTATTCTTTTCTCCATGTAGCAGTGTGTGTCTGGGTCTACTACATGCGTGTTGATAGGCTGTTTTAAGGCTGGTGTCGGGATAACCTCTCTCTTTAAATCTAGTTCTTGGATCATCTGCACATTTCTTAAAATCCCTATCTTCACTGCAATTTCTCCTCATGCGTAGATATTGGCCCTTCGGTATACCTCTCCGCAGGGTCAGTGGGTGGTAACTGTCCCATTGTAATAACGCATTGGTTGCTGATGGTTTTCTATACACTGATGTTTCCAAGAGATCCCTTTCACCCTTTCTGATCATTACACCTAGGAAGGGTAGGGCTTCATGATGTATTTCACAGGTGAAATGCAGTCCTATCTCGTTGGTATCGAGTTGTTGGACAAAGTTTCGAAAAGACTCCGGGTCTCCCCTCCACAGAATGAAAATATCATCTATGTAACGTAAAAATAACTCTATTCTAGCAGTGTCATTTGGTGGATTGTCTCCAAAGATACAGGTACACTCCCACCAGCCCAGGAGCAAATTGGCATAGGTAGGGGCACATGGGTTGCCCATAGCCGTGCCCCTGAGCTGGTGGTAGTGTTTCCGATCAAAAAGAAAAAAATTGTGTGTAAGAGAGAATTGTAATAAATCCATCACTAGTTTATTGTGTGGATGATATTGAGTCCCTCTGCTTGACAGAAAGAATTCAACTGCTTGTAGGCCCTTATCATGTGGAATCGAGGAATATAAAGCCTCCACATCTATGCTCGCCAGCCAGATTTCGTCAACTACTCTTATATCCTCGATATGTTTCAAAAGATCTGTTGTGTCTCTTATATACAATGGTAAAGTTAGCACAAACTGTCTCAGTACTTTATCGAGATATATACCGATATTCTGGCAAAGGGAATCCACTCCCGAGACAATTGGTCTCCCTTTAAGGGGATTTGTCCCCTTTTGGATATTGGGGAGGGCATAAAATGTTGCTAGGGTGGTATATTTGGGCAAAAGGAAATTTGATTCGGATTCACTAATGATTTTGTCTCTCAATGCTCCCGATCATATTCAACTCCTTTCGGAATTCAAGTGTTGGATTCTTTTCAAAAACCCTGTATCCAGTTCTGTCACTTAAAAGACGAAGACACGCTCACGGTATTTGTCTGAGTCAAGGATCACAGCATTGCCCCCCTTATTGGAGGGCTTTATCGTAATACTGAGTCCTTTTCTAACCCGCATAGGGCTGTCATTTCTGCCTTTGTAAGCGGGTTTTGTAGGGAGTTGAATATGATATTTCGGGAGCATTGAGAGACAAATCATGAGTGAATCCGAATCAAATTCCTTTTGCCCAAATATACCACCCTAGCAACATTTTATGCCCTCCCCAAGATCCATAAGGGGACAACTCCCCTTAAAGGAGACCAATTGTCTCGAGTGGATTCCCTTTGCCAAATATCGGTATATTTCTCGTAAAGTACTGAGCAGTTTGTGCTAACTTTACCATCGTATATAAGAACACAACAGATCTTTTGAAACATATCGAGGATATAAGATTAGTTGAGCTTGGCTGCGCGACATAGATGGGAGGCTTTATATTCCTCGTTCCACTGATAAGGGCCTACAAGCAGTTGAATTCTTCTGTCAAGCAAGAGGGACTCAATATCACCACACAATAACTAGTGATGGATTTTATTACAATTCTCTCTTACACACATTTTTTTCTTTTTGATAGGAAACACTACCACCAGCTCAGGGGCACGGCTATGGGCAAACCCATTGTGCCCTACCTATGCCAATTTGCTCCTGGACTGGTGGGAGTGTACCTGTATCTTGGAGACAATCCACCAAATGACACTGCTAGAAAGAGTATTTTTACGTTCCATAATGATATTTTCATTCTGTGGAGGGGAGACCCGAGTCTTTTCGAAACTTTGTCCAACAACTCGATACCAACGAGACAGGACTGCATTTCACCTGTAATACATCATGAACCCTACCCTTCCTAGATGTAATGATCAGAAAGGTGAAGGGGTCTCTTGGAAACATCTGTATAGAAAACCATCAGCAACCAATGCGTTATTACATGCGATAGTTACTAGAGATGAGCGAGCACTAAATGCTCGGGTACTCGTTATTCGAGACGAACTTTTTCCCGATGCTCGATGCTCGTCTCGAATAACGAGCCCCATGAAGTCAATGGGAGACTCGAGCATTTTTCAAGGGACCAAGCTCTGCACAGGGAAGCTTGGCCAAACACCTGGAACCTCAGAAAAGGATGGAAACCCCCACGAAATGGACAGGAACAGCAGGGGCAGCATGATGGATGCCTCTGAGGCTGCTGAATCGCACCATTATGCCAAAATTATGGCAACAGCATGGCCATGACAGAGTGACCGAATGAGGCTAGATAGCATCTAAAACATCCAATAATTGACCCTGACACTATAGGGGACGGCATGCAGAGGCGCGGCAGCAGGGCAGGCTAGAGAGTCCTCAATGGCGCATACCCTAAATGGACTCAGGTTTCACCAAAGGAGTTGAAATGATTTCCTATGTGAACAAAAGTTGCGTATATTTAGTCGATACCAGCATGGTGTCGACATAGTGACCAAGTTCCATAACGTATCTGGTGAACACCCGAAAAATGAGCGCTGACACAGCTCTTTGAAAGGGCAACAATTTGGAGGCGCCATGGACGACTTCCATGATAAGCGACAGTATGGGGCATTCATATTGCGCTGCTATGATTGCAACTTCGGTCTCCAGCATGGCGGCGACAGATGGGCCGAGTTCCCCACTATGTATCTGGTGAAACACCTGAAAATTCTGCCTGCCACAGCTCGTTTGATAAGGGATGATGTGCTGCATATCCTTCTTGCTCCACGTCTGGGGTATAGAGAGTTGAAATGAGACATTGGTGGACGCTGTGAGGATCGTGGAGGCAAAATGGACAGGAAACAGCAGGGGCAGCATGCATGGATGCCTCTGAGGCTGCCTAATCTTGGGATGGAGCTGGCGGTCCCTGCCAGGCGAGCTTTCGCCTGTCCAAGCCCCCTGTCTCTCGCTCCTCCCCACCCAAAATGGGCCTGGGGGCCAGAAAGCGTTTACATTGAAAAAATTATAATTTTCAAAGCAGGCCGGGTCGTTTGAATATTTCCCCTAGGAATAATGGAATAGCATAGTGTTTCTATTTTTAATAGTTTTTAACGGAAATGGTTCCATGATTAAAGCGACATTATGGGGCATCCATATTGCGCTGCTATGATTGCAACTTCAGGTCTCCAGCATGGCGGCGACAGATGGGCCGCGTTCCACTAGTATCTGTGGTGAAACACCTGAAAATTCTGCCTGACACAGCTCGTTTGATAAGGGACGATGTATGGAGGCAGTGAACTAGTAGTAGATTAAAGGTGCTGCAGTTAAAACTATGGTTAGTTGGATCTTGAGATGGAGCTGGCGCTCCGCTGCCAGGCGAACTTTCGCCATCCAAGCCCCTGTCTCTAGGCTACTCCCCAAAACAGCACTTCTAAGAACCTTTTGTATAAGATCAAGTGAGTGGCGTTCTTATAAGTTATGGATATGGCGGGTGAGGGGAATTTAAACAGATCGCAAGAAGTGCTGAAAATAATATTGGTAAATGATAAAAGTTTGCCAGTATATTTTGTGGATTACACAGCAGGGTGGCGACAAAGTTAACAATTTTGATGTGAAGCCATGAAAACAACCCAAAATTCTGCCTTGACACAGTTCGTTTGATAAGGAGACCATGTATGGAGGCAGCTATAATGGACGACTTTTGGAGACGCTATGGCGATGACGTGTGGAGGTAGCAATGAGACAACGTGTGTGAGCCAGCTAAAAGATGACATGTGGAGGCTGCTATGGAGACAATTTAATTTGGTAGTGCCTGTATGTGGCAGTCCAAAAAGGTTTCAACCAGAGGAGCAAGTAGGTGGTCCTCCAGAAAAATAAATAGATTAGTGCCTGTATTGGCACTCCCAAAAATTGCTTAAACAGAGGACCGGGTAGGTGGGCCCTCCAGAAAAATTAAATTAATCCATAGAGTAATATAGCTAGGAGCCAGTTCGAGCCTGGCAAAAATAGCCGTGTAAGTTGTACCTATGCATTTAGTATCAGCAAGACGATGGGAGGCGAAGGACACAATCTGCGGACGGACTTGAGTCCATACACATTAAAATTCCATGTGTTGGAGCTTCTTTCACCTGTTCGGCCATGATGAAATCGCGAGAAAATCCTTATCAAGATCAGAATAAGCTATTGCCTTCATCTTGATAATGTCGTCCCTGCCGTCTTTGAAGTCGCACGTACGGAGTGCACATGTCCACGAGTACAAGCTTCTACTCTGAGTGACTGTGATAGCCATATCTGCGACGCTGCACTCGCAATATACGCATGAGACGCCTCATTGCTGCGGTACATACTCGAGCCAGGCGTACTGGTCGCACGATACTGGGGACACAGTGGGGTTGGCCACATGTGCCAAGGCCTTTGTAGGGAACCCCTCGGTAAATGTAAGGGAGCTGTGTGCTCTTAAGCGGACGTATTGTATGTACCGGCTGCTGGTACTGCCTTTCGCGAACCGTCCATCTCACTCCATGCTTCTGTAAGATAAGGCTGACCCTGCACCACTGTGTCTGATCAAGATCCTCTGGTATGGTGACCAGTGTCTTGCTGGGGTGACATAAACTGTCAAAGGCCTTGTAAGCGTCCCTGCCAGTCTGGACAAGCTGCTGCCTCGCCTACTCTCCTCGCTCTTGTCCCCAGAAGTACCCCTCTGCCGCTAGAGCGTCAAAAGGGAATACGGTTTCAGCTTGTGCACCAGGGCCTGCTGGTACATCATTCTCCATTTTCCCTCCGTAATTTGCGTACTTCAGGAGAGTGTAGAATCGTGTGGATTCTTTGACCGAGGGCACGGATAGGCAGCCTACATTGAATCTGCCATATTGCGAGGTCCCAACGCGCAAAACTTCACTCCCCTCACTGCCTGACATGCCCATTTCCCTCCTCCTCCAACTCCTCTTCTTCTGCCCATACACCTAAACAGTGAAGGACTGAACAATGGTCCCCTATTCTGTCTCGCCAACATTCTCCTCCTCTTCTCCTCAATCCTCCTCCAATATCGCTGAGAAACAGACCTAGGGTGCTTTGGCTATCACAAAGGGAATCTTCTTCCCCCCGTCTCTGTTGTGACGATCGCAAAAGCTTCCGCCTTCATGCGTGACCAGAGATGTTTTTCAACAGGCCAAGCAGTCGGGATGGTGAGGCTGATGATGGCGGCATCGCCACTGACCATCGTGTTGACTCCTCAAAGTTACTCAGCACGTGACATATACTAGCAGCAATCCACGTCCACTCCTCATGTGTATACTTGAGGAAGCTGACTGACCTGACTACCAGTTCTGGTGGAAGTTGACATCTGGCAGTCTCCAATCACTCTGCGCTGCTGGTAACTCTGGATAACATGGTTAGTTTTGAATTCCACCTCGTGGGCACGTCGCACACACAGTCCGGTGAGCGGGCGCATGGAGGCGGCGCTGCCTGCCCTGAGAGTGGTCAGCAATCTGTGCTGGACTTCTGAAATGCGCAAAGATGCGGCGCACCTTTGTGAGCAAATCAGACAGATTGGGGTATTCTTGAGGAAACTCTGAACTATGAGCATAACTACAGTGGGCCCGGCCTGGCCATTGTGCAGTCGTCCTCGATTCAGAGCCGCCACCCAGGTTATGCTTGGCACACACACCATGCCTGGCTTCAGGTTCGCGTGTGCCAGCCAAGATCAGTCTGCGCGTGATGCCCTTGTATGCTCTTGGGGCTGTGTGGCCATTTTATCCGCCTAGGCTCAGCAGTTTGAGCACAGCCTGCTGGTCCTTAGCAATGGCGCTGCTGGCTGTGGCCTAGAGCCTACCGACTGGGTTGTTACTTTAGTTTCTTTATCCCATTCAATCCTAGTGGTTTATCTGTTTTCTCATAATTTGAAGTTGGTCCGGGATTTTCCTGAGGTTGTTAGAATTAAGGTGTCTAAGGAGGACGAGCTGGGTAGGATGCGTGTTCTTAGTGTTTGCCCTTTTCCTAATTGCGGAGCTCCCCTTCTGGGGGTGGGCATTAAGAGGAGCAGGCGCAAATTCAGTTTGATTCATCATACAAGTTTTATCCCACCAGTTTGTCTGTTAATGACGGCATTCATAAGGATTTAGTGTCGGTTTCTTATGTTTCCTTCGACTGGGCCGTTGATTTAGGGTGATGTCACACATGGCGTTTTTTAGGCCGTTTTTAGTTTGTGCATTTTCAGATCGTAAAAAATGCAAAAACGGCCTAAAAACGCCTTGTGGAACGGCCTGGTGGCACCCTGCCGCAGCAAGTCGATCCCTCTTTGCGGCAGGCTCTGGTGAAGACCAGGTGCCACTTATATTCCAGTCCCAGGTGTCGGCTAGTACCATCTCCCGCGGTGGTCCAGAGGGTCCACTGACCCTGAACCCTGACACCCCTTTAGTAAAATGTCCACCCCAGATTCCCCCCCACAATTAAATATAGACTCCGGTTGCCTTCCTTTAATGAAATATCCGGCCCAGATGCCCTCTTTAATGAAATGTCCACCCAGATGCACCCCTATAATTAAGTATCCAGCCCAGATGCCTTCTTCTAGTGAAATATCCACCCCAGATGCCTCCCTTTAATGAAATGTCCACCCCAGATGTCCATTTACATAACCCCCCTCATCATTAACCCCCCAGTCTTCTCCTCATAATGCATACACTATGTCATCATGTGGCTGTGACACTGCCGCGTCATAGTGACCGGGGCCAGAGGAGGAGAATACAGGGCTGCAGGTCGCAGAGAGGAAGCCGAAAGTGAGTATAGAATTTTGTTTTCAGACTAATAGGGCCGATGCATGGAAGGTTAGTGGGTACTGTGAGTCCCTCTGGCCCTCCTTTTGATCGGAAAACGGGGGGGGGGGGCTTTGAACACATGATGGCGGCCCTGACTGTATATACTTTGTTGTTGTGGGAAGTTTTGTCTTTTTTTTTTCTTCTTTTTTTTTTTTTTTGTTTTTTATTGTTCTTCTTCTTCTTCTTTTTTTTTTTTTTTTTTTTTTCTTTCTACAAAATTTGATTACTATATGAGTACATAATGTTGGTCCAACCACCACCAACTTATATTTGTATGTGGTTTTAGATGCGTGTTTTTACCGTATTGATGGCCTTAAGATTCATGATTTGTGGTGCCCGTTCTTCATGAATCTGGTGCCCTCTGCACTGCTCCGACAGAGAGCACCAACTTTTGTGCACCTTTACAGTGGTTTTACCCCAAACATGTTGCTGATCGGTGGGGGTCTGAATAGATCAAGAGAACGGGGGGATCCCACGGGGTCTGAGGTACCTCCATCGGATCCCTTGTTGCTCCCTGAGATGAATAGAGCGGACGGCCGTGCATGTCCATTCTGCTCCATTCATCTCTATGGAGTTGACGGAGATTGCTGAGTGTACATCGGACTCCATCAGTCCACCTAGTGGATCTTGTGATCTGTAAGGATCTCATCACTAACTTGTTTGGTTGGTAAACCCCTTTAACGTAGGCCCTGCAACACATTTCTGTCGGACTCTTCATGATAAATGTGGTGCACGGTCCAACGATGCACCGAAATTCCCCTTTTCAGTGACAACATTTGTGTTGAGTGAAGAATAGTGCAGCCATGAAACAAAAGGGTCGCTTTTGACACACATGTGGTGTGAACAGTTCTTAAATACATGTGCAAGCAGTTTGCACAAAAAAGAATGAGCAAGGTCCGACAGACAAGTGGTGCATGGCCCACAGTAAACGTGCCCCAATGATACGGTATAAATTGGTTAATATTTACACCACATTTACAAGAACAAATGCGAAGGCAATGTTAGATGTTCGTATACTGTGTTTACATTGCGTTAACATTACACAATTAATTTAATACAATGTAAACATGATGTGAGGCTAAGTTCACATGGGACGTTGACATTGGGGCACATTTACTAAGGGTCCGAACACAGCATTTTCATCGGGTTTCCTGACTTATTCCGTTTTGCCCTGAATTGCCCAGGGTTTTTGGTGCACGCGATGGGATTGTGGCGCATCAGCGCCGGCTTGAATGCAACACAAATCAGAGGGCAGATTGATTCGGACAAACTGCGGAATTTAAAAAACAAATTGTGTCGCAAGATCAGCACTCATATGCACAGGGAAGAAGAAGGTGAACTCTGGCGGACCTCAGCGGGGGAAGCAACACATGCAGGAAATTGGACGATCTCAGTGAATCGTGGCAGTCTGAATCCTGTTGGAACATGTCGGATCGCGGCGCAACAGTACCGGGCTAAGTAAATGTGCCCCATTGAGGCACATTTACTTACCCGGTCCAATCGCGATCCAGGGAGGGTTTCCGACGGTTGTTTGATAGGTTATGCGGGATCCTAAGGTACGTTGCGCCGATTATTCACAACCGGTGTCGCTGATGCGCCAAGGTTCTTCGCGGCAGAAGTCAGGCGATGCGCCAAAAATCGATTCGCGTGAGCCACCAATCCAGTGAAATACGCGAAAAGCGGAAAAATATTCGCGGAACAAAAAAACCCGAAGGTATTCGAGGACTGCGGACCCTTCTTAGTTAAATGGCCCCATTGTGTCTACACATCCATAATTGCATTTGTAAATTCAATGTGAACAATGGGGCTCATTTACTAAGGGTCCGAACTTTCGTCGGGTTTCCCGAATATTTCCATTTTGCGACAAATTGGCCCGGGATTTTGGCGCACACAAAAGAAATGTGGGGGCTTGCCGTCGGACAACCTGACAGATTCGGACAAACCTCAAAATTACAAAAAGGAGTTGTGTCACAAGATCAAGCATTCACATGCACCAGGAAGAGGCAGGTGAACTCTGAGGCAGACCTCGGCACAGCCGCAACACGTGCAGGAACTTGGATGCACGATCTTAGTGAATCGCGGTGGACCCAAATACTTATCGGACAATGCACCACGGGATCTCAACATGACCGGGTAAGTAAATCTGCCCCATTATGTTTACAGCACATTTACATAAATCTTATGTGAAGCATTAAGCAAGCATTCTGATGGGGACACAATGGGGGGCCAGATTTATACCCGGCAAATTTCCCACGATCAGCGGCACGTTTCTGCGGTGGATTTGGGTCTTCGGCGCGATTCACAAGGAAAGTTCCTCCGACGTCCACCAGGTGCACGACTGCCGTTGACGTCCGCCGGAGGTTCACAATCCATATTGCCGAAGGTAAGTGCGTTTTTATGTCCCACGACACTTTTTTTTTTTTTTTAGTTTGCGGCGGTTTCCGAATCGGTCGGGCGGGGTTTTTTTTGTTGGCCACGCCCCCCCCCGATTTACGTGCGTTGCATGTTTATGGCGCCGATGCGCACCCACTCCGACCGCATGACGCCAAAAACCCGGGGCAAATAAAGGCAAATAAAGGGAAAAAAAGGAAAATCGGCGCAAAATGGAAATATTCGGGTAACGCATCGGGAAAACGCGAATTGGGCCCTTAGTAAATGACCCCCAATGTGTACATTGCATTTACATAAACACAATGGGGCACATTTACTAAGGGTCCGTCTGATGCATTTCCGTGGGGTTTCGCAATTTTTTCCAATTTGCCCTGAATTGCCGTGATCGGGTTGTGGCATGCATGCGGGCCCGTGGATGTTGGACAACCCAACTGACAAACTGCGTAATTTAACCCCTAAGCACACCAGGAAGTTATAGTACGTCCCGGTGGCTAGATACTTAGCGCACGAGGACGCACTATAACGTCCTGCTTCTGGCACCGGCTCACGAATGAGCCGGTACCAGAAGCAGCGGCTGTCAGCTGTCTAGTACAGCTGACACCGCGCTGTAACACCCGCAATCGGAGCCGACTCTGATCGCGGGTGTTAACCCCTTACATGCCGTGGTCAAGCATGAGGACTGCCTCGTCCTGTCCCCCGCCCGGCAGCCTCGTCCTGTCCCCCGCCAGGCATTAAAAAAAAAACCTGTGTCTTACCTTTCCTCATTCCCCAGCTAAAGTTATTTCTTCTCCCACACTCGGACTGACTCACGGCAGGGCAAGTCCGGTGCGAAGCAACCTCCTCACATGACAAGTGCAGCAAACTCCTGTCTCTCGGCTACTCCCCAAACAGCACTTCTAAGAACCTTTTGTATAAGATCAAGTGTAGTAGTGTTCTTATAAGTTTGGGTTATGGCGGGTGAGGGGAATGTAAACAGATGCGCAAGAAGCGCTGAAATAATATCGGTAAAAGATAAAAGTTTGCCAGTATATTTTGTGGATTACACAGCAGGGTGGCGACAAAGCTAACAAGTTTGATGTGGAATCCATGAAAACAACCCAAAATTCTGCCTGACACAGTTCGTTTGATAAGGAGACCATGTATGGAGGAAGCTATATGGACGACTTTTGGAGGCTGCTATGGCGATGACGTGTGGAGGTAGCAATGGAGACAACGTGTTGAGCCAGCTAAAAATACGACATGTGGAGGCTGCTATGGAGACAATTTAATTTGGATAGTGCCTGTATGTGGCAGTCCAAAAAAGTTTTCAAACCAGAGGAGCAAGTAGGTGGTCCACCAGAAAAATTAAATAGATTGAGTGCCTGTATGTGGCACTCCCAAAAATTGCTTAAAACAGAGGACCGGGTAGGTGGCCCTCCAGAAAAATTAAATACATAGAGTACTATAGCTAGAGCCAGTTGGCCCTGGCAAAAAATAACCAGTTTCCTATGCTTTAGTGTACAAAGAGTAGGAGAAGGAGGACAATGAGGAGGAGGAGTGCATACATTATTCAGGTTCAGCTTCTTTCACCTGGTGGAGAATGAAAATCCGGAGAAATCCAGGCTTGCAATTAAGCGCCTCAGAGGAATCCATGCATGCTGCCCCCTGCTGTGCCTGTCATTTCCGTGGTTTTCCATCCTTTTCTGAGTTCCAGGTGTGCGGTCGGCCAAGGCTTCCCTGTGCTGATCCTTGGTCCCCTTGAAAAAATCTCGAGTCTCCCATTGACTTCAATGGGCCGTTATTCGGAGAAGAGCACTCGAGCATCGGAAACGTTCGTCTCGAATAACGAGTACCCGAGCATTTAGGCTCTCTCATCTCTACTTATAAGGGAAAATTTCATATACCGCAACATAATTCTAGGCGTTATGCAAAATTGAAATCCTTGTTTTAATGTCAGATCAGAACATGTTAGTTTCCTCCTCCCCTCTCTCGTATGCCCGCTTTTCTCCATCCGTCTTCACACCTTCGCGACCTTTCTCCCTTATGCCCAGACTAAGAAAAAGGGCACACAAAAGAAAAAAAAAACCCCGCGAGGAGACCTCCCCGACAAAGGAAGGAGCTAAAAAAAGAAGAACCTAAAACAGGAAACGAACAGAAAAAAACTAAGGATAAAACAAATCGCAAAGATCCAGACGAAGAAAAGAACCAAAAACCGTCACTATGTATGCTATTCACCAGTAAAAAGACCGGAGGGCAAAACTATAGTCTACGCTCATGAATATTTTAAAGGTGAGCTGTGATTGGTTGCCTGGCACCTGGAAATATTCTGACTTTTTCAGACTGCTTGATAAATTCTCCCAATGAGGTCAACCCATCTAGATTTTTTAATCTTCCATCAAATCTCAATGTCTCAATAGCCTATTAAACTTATGGATTCCCAGCAAAGGGAAACTTGGTTATATGATGAATGGGAACATGAACTATGGAGATCGTTTTCGTTAACGGACTGGCTTAATCTACCAGCGGGATTAATAAAAGACTTTTTGTTCTATTATTCCACTGAGGATATTACCCCTTAACGCCTGAAGCCACTTTTCACCTTCCTGACACTGCCCATTTTTTCAAATCTGCTTGCCCTGTGTCACTATAATGGTTTTAACTTAGGGACCTTTAAAAACATATAAAATTGATTTTAAAATTGTTTTCTCGTACGAAGATGAGCGAACACGAAAATGCTCGGGTACTCGTTATTCGAGACACCTTTCCCGATGCAACGAGTGCTCGTCCCGAATAACGAACCCATTGAGTCAATGGGTAGAACTCGAGCATTTTTCAAGGGGACCCATGCTCTGGCACAGGGAAGCTTGTCCAAACACCGGGGAACCTCAAAAGGATGAAACACCACGGAAATGACAGGAACGCATTGGCACATGCATGGATGCCTCTGATGCTGCCTAATCGCACCATTATGACCAAATTATGGGCACAGCAGGGCCCATGACAGCGTTGACAGATGACTAGATAGCATCTAAAACTCCATAATTGACCCTGACACTATGGGACGGCAACAGAGGCAAACACAGCGGCGCGCGTCAGGCTAATAGTGGCATGGGCGACATACCCTAAATGGGCTCAGGCTTCAAACCAATGGGTGGCAGAGAGGAACACAGGAGGTGATCAAGAGCGCTCAAATACATACGCTACATGATAAGTTTCCCCTATATTTTGTGGATTACACCGCAGGTTTGCGACAAAGTTAACATGGAATCCATGAAAACAACCCAAATTCGCCTGACAACAGCTCGTTTGATAAGGGGACCATGTATGGAGGCATTGACCTATGTAGTAGATTAAAATTCTGCAGTTAAAACGAATGTTATTGGCTTGTGCATGGACTGGCGCTCCGCTGCCAAGCGAGCTTTCGCCATCCCCAGCCCCTGTCTCAGCTTCTCTCCCAACCGTACAGCACTTCTAAGACCTTTTGGTATAAGAGAATTGGATAGCGTTCTTATAAGTTTAGGATAGGCGGTGAGGGGTAATGTAAACAGATGCGCAGAAGCACTGAATAATTCGGTAAACTGATAAAAGTTTGCCAGTATATTTTGTGGATAACACAGCAGGGTTCACAAAGTTAATCAACGTTTGACTGTGGAATGCATGAAAACCACCCAAATATCTCTGCCTACAACGTCTCGTTTGATAAAGGACCAGTAGGGATGGCAGCTAATGGACGACTTTTGAGGCAGCATGGTATGGGAAGAGCAAGTGTGGACGGGATCCTCTGAGAACGACATAGTTTATTTAGGATAGTGCCTTATGTGCAGTCCAAAAAGTTTCAACCAGAGAGCAGGTAGGTGGCCCTCCAAAAAATGGAAATAGCTTGATTGCCTGTATATGCAGTCCCAAAAAGTTTTTCAAACCAGTAGGAGCAGGTAGGTGCCCTCCAAAAAATGGAAGAGATTGAGTTGCCTGTAATGTGGCAGTCCCAAAAAAGTTTTCAAACAGAGTAGTCTGGTAGGTGCCCTCCAGAAAATGAATAGATTGAGTGCCTTGTATGTGGCAGTCCCAAAAAGTTTTTCAAACCAGAGGAGCAGTAGGTGCCCTCCAGAAAAATGGAATAGATTTAAGTGCTGTAATGGTGGCAGTCCCAAAAAGTTTTCAAACCAGAGGACAGGTAGGGTGGCCCCCAGAAAAATGGAATCGATTAAGTGGCTGATGTGGCGAGTCCCCAAAAGTTTTTCAAACAGAGGGAGCATGTAGGTGTCCCTCCGAAAAATGAATAGATTGAGTGCCTGTTATTTGGCACTCCCAAAAATTGTTTAAAACAGAGGACCGGGTCCGGTGGCCCTCCAGAAAAATTGAATAGATTGAGTGCCTGTATGTGGCCCTCCCAAATTGTTTAAAACAAGGACCGGGTCGGTGGCCCTCCAAAAAATTAAATGCATAAAGTACTATAGCTAGAGCCAGGGGGGCCCTTCAAAAAATAGCCCAGTTCCTCTTCTTCAGTGTACAAGGAGGAGAATAGGAAATGAGGATGAGGAGGAGTGCATGAATTATTCAGGTTGACTTCCCTTCCCCTGGTGGAGATTGGAAGTTATAGATCCAGGCTTTATTCATCTTATACAGCCCACCTGTCCGCGCTGTCAGTCTCCGGCGTGTACTCTTATCGGTGATATGCCCCCCAGCTGCCTGAAAACCCGCTCGGACAGACGCAAGCGGAGGGCAGGCAAGAACCTCCAAGGCGTCAGCGCCAGTTCGTGCCACAGTGTCCCAGCTTTGAAACAACAGTAATTGTAGGGAGCTGTGTGATCATTTTAGTGTACATGTTGGTCAGCTACGTCTCCCTCACCATCTTCTGTAAAGATCAGCCCTACTCTGCCGAGACGGGACAGGTGACATGTCTTGCTGGGTGACATAAATCGGCAAAATGCCTTGTAAACGTACCCTTGCCAGTGCTGAACAAGCTGCCTGCTCGCCTACTCTCCCTCCTACTTGTCACCCCGTGCAGACTACGCACTTCTGCATCTAAGCCCCGCGTCAGAAGGAGCAATAACCTGTTTCGCTTGTGCTCCAGGGCCTGCTGGTATTGCATTCGCTTCTCACCCTCCTTTCCTCTGCAGGGATTCGAGTGGTCAAGGATTTTTGCTGTACCTAACACCCATAATCGTGCTGGAATAATTCTTTGACGCGAGGGTCACGGGAAGGCAGCCTACATTTAAATCTGCCATAATGCGCCAGAGTACCAACGGCTAAGGAATTCCACTCGCCCTCACTGGCCTGACTGTCCATGTTCCTCCTCCTCCACTCCTCCAACTCCTCTTCTTCTGCCCATACCCTCTGAACATTGAAGGACTCACCAATGTTCCCCCTCGATTGTTGTCTCTCCAACATTCTCCCTCCTCTTCCTCCTCATCCTCTCACACCTCCACCCAGTCCTCCGTATATGCGCTGAGAAACATAACCTGAGGGTGCTTGGCTATCAACAAGTGACTCTTCTTCTTTTTTCCCCCGTCTCTTGTACGACGCAAAGCTTTCCGACTTCATGCTGATCAGCTAGTTTTTTTCACAGTGCCAAGCAGACGGAGGGTGAGGTGATGATGGCGGCAATCGCCACTGAGCCAGCTGTGTTGACTCCTCACAGTTACTCCATCACCTGACAGATATCAGACATCCAGTCCACTAAAAACACTCCTCACTTGTACGACTTGAGGAAAAGCTGACTGACCTGACTACCAGTTCTGGTGGAAGTTGACATCTGGCAGTCTACAATGCTTGGCGCTGCTGGACACTCTGGATAACATGGTCATTTGTGAATTCCACCTCGTGGGCAACGTCGCACAACAGTCGGTGGAGCGTGGCAGTTTGGAGGCGCGCTGCGCTGCGCCCTGAGGGTGGCAGCTCTGTGCTGGACTTTCCTGAAATGCGCACAGATGCGGCGCACTTCGTGAGCAAAATCGGACAGATTTGGGGTATGTCTTGATGAAACGCTGAACTATCATATTTACCACATGGGCCATTCATGTGCACTTGTGTCAGTTCTGCCGAGTTTGCAGAGCCCGGCCACCCAGTTTACGGCCGTTGTCACACCAACCAGGCCTGGCTTCAGTTCAGCGGTGCAGCCACAGATCAGTCGGCGCGCGTGATTCCCTGAATAGCTCGTGGCGGTGTGCCTTTTAAATCGCCTAGGCTCAGCAGTTTGAGCACGCGCCTGCTTCAGGCTTAGCGACCGGCACTGCTGCCGTGCCTAGAGCTAACCGACTGATGCGCGTGCCCACTGATTGGTAGTTCGGAGGGAAGGAGTGGAGGAGGGGTGGGGGAGGAGGGCAATATTAGGCTGGAAACACCTGGACCGAGGTAGCCCCGCAAATCCTCTTCGTCTCGGCATTATATGACCATCCGTCAGGTTCCAGACGTCTCTCCCAGCCTCCACCAAGTTACCACCAATTTGCCGTCAGCGAGATCTAGTGGCCCTAGCCCGGCAGCACTCGTCCACGTGTCCCGTTTCAGGGTGGACCTTGTCAGAAACGGCGTTGGTCAGGGCAACGGATGAATGTTGGCTGACCCGTGCTGGCAGGGCGTAACGCACATCGGGAAAAGTGTGGCGGCTGGGACCGAACCGGAGGGTTGCGGGCCGCCCGCCATGGAGGTTGCGAAATGCCTCGGTCTCTACTACCTATTATGGCCACGTCATCTCCAGGCTAACAATCTGGATATGTGCACTTTAGGTCTTGGGCGTGCGGGTGTGTTCACTATTTTGCGTTTCCTTCTCCAGCGTCTGGGGTAGGAGATCTTGAACTCGGTGGATTCTGTGGAGGATCGTGGATGCGACGATGGGGTTTTTGTGGCAGGGTCCTGCAGGGGGCTGACTATCAATCTGACAAAGGGGAAAGAGCAGTGGGGGCACGGCCAGTAGGTGAACGGGCTTGTTGCCACTGAGTGGTTTGTTTAGCTCATATGCCTCCGCAACTGGTGGTATTTAAGCTACGTAGTGGTGGAACCCCTGCTGGAGCCGGTTTGCCAAATGTTTGCCACACCACAGTCCCGTCGGTCCATCCGGTGTTTCCTTAAAGACCCTCCATACTCTGAAGATCAGAGCCCTCGCCGCAAGAGCCCCGCCACGGGAGCTTCACCTAGTTGACAACATTGGCGGCTGATGCACCAGCGCTTGCCCTGCCTCTCCGTCGGCCCCATCCCCACTGCTCTTCCAACCTGTTCTTGTCCGAGACTCTCCTTCCGTCTCAGAACACTGTGTTCACCCGCCATCTTCAACCCATCTTGGGTCTGGGTGTCACCTCATCAATCCTCCCGATCCCTTAGTCTCTTCTGCCGGCCCTCCCTCTGACTTCCTGCCCTGACAACGAACTTCCCCACTGTCTGACAAAACCGTGTCTCCTCATCGTCGGAACACCTCTTTGAACCACTTCCGACGACTTCCAGAGGGTCATCAATCATCACCCCCAGACTGTGACTGGTGGAAACCTGGGCAATCTGAAAATTGCTTTTTCACAGCACCCGGACAAGTGTTTTGTGACGGTGGAAGGGTCCAGAAAACAGTTCCTCAGATTATGGCCGGTTCAAATGCCAAATTTTCCTGGGAGGGGGCAGACTGGGGGGGGAGGAGGCTGAGGTGCAGGAGCTGGGAATGAGTGGCATTTCGGCCATGGGTGAACTGGCCTGGAATACTGACTGGTGATCAGAATTGCTCGAAGCATTGTCAGCAAATCCACTACATCACCTTTTTGCACTGTTTCTGGCCTCGAACATGCTCTACCACGAGTCCCAGTAACTTCAGACATGAACCTAGGGAGTGTAAGCTCTGCAAGCGTTCCCCTGCTTCCTCATAGCAGTGGTGTCTCACCCCTCCCAAGGACCACGGCCTCTGACCGCCCTGCAGTAGTTGGACTGCCCACGTCCCCGCCCGCAGCCCTCTCACCACCAGACCCCTAGCCCGCGGGTTAACACATTTTTAAAATGAGAGTTATAACTTTAATTTTTTTTTACTTTTTTTTGTGTTTTTTGTTTTTTTTGGGGGTGTTTTGAGTTTTTAAAAACAAACGATGCTACCTATCCAGGGCTAGTTTCTAGCCAGGTATAAAGATTCACACGACTATGGCCAGATGGAGATGACACTGAGTTTTAAACAAAATAAACTAAATAAAAAGAAAAATGGCAGACTGGTGGCCGAATTGAACTCCCCCTACAAATTTTTTTCCCACTTCTGTCCTTTGCAAGGATATGTCGTCACTAAGCGCAAAACACAGCGGTCCAATCTCACTACAAATTGCTCACAATTGGCTAGTAGATGCCTGCAGCAAGTTAACAGCCACCAGCAGATCAACAAAATCAAATATATAACCTACTGTAGGCGCAAGTAATCCGTTTGGATTCTCCTATGCTATTTTCTAGCCAATATGAAAAAGACACACTACTATGCCAGATGAGATGACACTGAGTTATTAAACAAAATAAACTAAAATAAAAAGGAAAAATGCAGACACTGTGCCAATTGAAACACCCTACTAAAATTTTCCCACTTCGTTCTTTTGCAATGATATGTGCGTCACTAAGCGCAAAACACCGGACTCGCAAGTCTCATACAAATTGGCTCACATTGGCTAGTAGATGCACTGCAGCAATTACAGCCGCACCACAGATTCAACCAGAATCAAATATATAACGCTACCGTAGGCGCAAGTAAGCGTTTGGATTCTCCCTATGGCTATTTTTTCTATCCAATCATGGAGCACACTAATATGGTCCAGATGATATGACACTGATTATTAAACAACATAAACTTAAAATAAAAAGGACAATGGCAGACTGTGCCTAATTGAAATCCCAAAACCCCTACTAAATTTTCCCACTTTGGTCTTTGCAATGGATAGTGCGTCCACGTAGCGCAAAACCCCCTCGGTCGCAAGTCCTCACTACAAAATTGCTCACACAATGGCTAGTAGATTGCCCTGCAGCAGTAACATCCACCACGCCAGATCCCACCAGAAATCAAATATATACGCTACTGTAAGGCGCAAGTAGATCCGTTGGATTCTCCTTGGCTATTTTCTACCAAGTATGAAAGCACACCAATACTGCCAGATGATTACACGGATTATTAAACAAAATCAACGTAGAAAAAAAGACAAATGTGCAAGGACTGTGCCTAATTGAAATCCCAAACCCCTACTAAATTTTCCTCACTCTTCGTTCGTTGCAATGGATATGTGCGTCACTAAGCGCAAAACACAGCGGTCGACGTTCACTACAATTGCTCACAAGTGGCTGTAATGCAACTGCGCCAGTATACAGCCACCAGCATAATCAACCAGAAATCAAGTATTAACCTACTGTAGGCGCAAGTAACCTTCGATTCTCCTATGGCGATGTTCTAGCCAAGTATGAAAGCCACATAATAATTCCAGATGAGATGACACTGAATTTTAAACAAATAAACGTAAAATAAAAAGGAACAAATGCAGAACTGTGCCCTAATTGAATCCACCCCTACTAAATTTTCCCTTCGGTCTTTGCAATGGATATGGGCTCACTACTAAGCGCAAAAACACAATATATCGAAAAACAAAGAAAACGCAAGTCTCCCTGACAAATTGCTCACGTAAAAACGGAAACAATTGGCTAGTTAGATGCACTGCAGCAAGTACAAAGCCACCATCAATCAACAAGAAATCAAATATATAACGCTACTGTAGGCGCAAGTAAGCCGTGTGATCTCCTATGGCTCTTTTCGCCAAGTAATGAAGCACACTAATATGCCATATGAGATGACACTGAAGTTATTAACAAAATAAACGTAAAATAAAAAAGGACAATGCAGACTGTTCCTAATTGAAATCCAACCCCTACTAAGTTTTCCCACTTCGGTCTTTGCAATGGATATTTGCGTCACTAAGCGCAAAACCACAAGCCGTCGCAAGTCTCACTACAAAATTGCTTCACAATTGCTAACGTAGATGCACTGCAGCAGTACAGCCAACCAGCAGATCAACCATAAATCAAATATAACGCTACTGTAGGCGCAATAGCCTTTGGAATTCTCCTATTTGGCTATTTGTCTAGCCAAGTATAAGCACACTAATATGCCAGATGAGATGACACTGAGTGATTAAACAAAATAAACGTAAAAATAAAAAGAACAATGCAACGTGCCTAATTGAAATCCACCCCCTACTAAATTTCCCCACTTCGGTCTTTGCCATGGATCTGTGCGTCACTAAGCGCAAAACACAGCGTCGCAAGTCTCACTACAAATTGCTCACATTGGCTCGTAGATGCACTTGCAGCAAGTACACCACCAGCAGATCAACCAGAAATCAAATAGAATAACGTCCTACTGTAGGCGCCAGTAAAGCCGTTTGGATTCTTCCATGGCTATTTTCTAGCCAGTAATGCAAGCACACTAATATCCAGATGAGATACCACTGAGTTATTAACAAAATAAAACGTAAATAAAAAGACAAAAGGCGACGTGCCTAATTGATCCAACCCCTATAATTTTCCCACTTTGTGTTTGAAGTGGAATATGTGTGCCACTAAGAGCTAAACACAACGGTAGCAAGGCCCCCTGCTACAACTTCCTCACAAAATGTTACTAGATACAAATAAAAAAAAAAAAAAGTAGAACGTTATTTTAGCCCTAAGAAGGGCGTTTGGGTTCTTGGAGAATCACAATCCTGCCTAAAACCGTAAGCTAATAGAACACCCTAACGCTTTCCTGACCACAGCAGCTCTCTCCTAGCGCCATCCAGACCGAATGATCCGAGCAGGCGGCAGCGGCTAGTCGATCCAGTCACCTGACTGGCCAGCCACCACTGCTATCGACGTGTAAGGGTACCCACTTCATAGCCTGGGTGGAGTGCAGAGTCTCCTGGCTTGTTATTGCTCTGTTTCTGGCACCAAAAACACAACGGCGGGAGCTGGCCATTTCTCGATCGGGCGCAGTATTCGTCCGAGCCACGAGCCAGTTCGGGACGCATAATGCCGACCGAGCACAGCTCGGACGAGCAGTTCCGCTCATCGCTAACCGTGACGCTTTGGTGCTTCATGTTCGTTAAAATTTTGGTGTTATGTTTTGGCATTTATTTATGAGAAAATCATATTTGGTGAAATTTTAAAAATTCTTGATTTTTCGGAACTTCAAAAATGTTCTAACTTTTCCATACATCGTCATAACCGCAAAAAATGTATAACTAACATTCACTAAATGTCCCTAATTTATGTGGACCTGGTTTTTTTATGCATACTGTTATTTTTGTAGGATGTTAATGTGCCTTTGACGTTAGGTGGCGATTTTTCACATTTTCATAAAAAACTCAAAATCCTGCTATTGAGGGCCTTGCTCAGGTTTTAAATCACTTGGAGAGGCTAAATAAAAGTAAACCCCATAAAGTACCCCATGATAGAAACTACACCCCCTCAACGACGTAAACAACTTTTATGAAGTTTGTTAACCCGTTAATTGTTTTACAGGGTTAAACAAATCGTATAACAATTTTGAAAGTAATTTTTTTGGGCTAAATGAATGTGTTGTTTCAAAAATTACAAATTCTCAGTGGATAAAATACCAAAACGCTCCACAAAATTTTATACCCAATCCCTCCCATCTATACAATGCTATATGTGGTGGTACCTGCTGTATGGGCACACGCCAGGCATCGAGGGAGAACAGATTATTCATTGGTCACTTTTTATTGCTAATACAATCTTTTATTTTTTGGCATTTGGACATAAGGGCTTATTTTTTGCAACATGATAGCACTTTACAAATAATTCTTTTCCTTGGGTCATTTAGCTTATTGATGAGATTTTTATTAACTCTTGGAATGTATGGGTGAAAAGAAAATTGTCAATTTTGGATTACTTTTTTTTTTTTTTTTCGTATTTTTTGGTGGTCTGACATCGTAACACTAATAATACTATATTATCTTTGATTCTATGTATTATGATTATGGTGATCCCTTCATTTATACAGTTTTTAAATGTTTTTTACAATTTTTTACTGGATAAAAACTAATATAGAGGAAATCTCATTTGTTTTTTTGCATCGCCATCTTTTCGGAGACCGTAACTTTAATATTTTTTTCGTTACAGAAGCTAGTTTTTGGCTTACTTTGTACGGTTTTATTGTTCTTTCAGTGTACCTTTTGGCGCACAGTCTGTTTTGAGATCACTTTTTAGAACATTTTTGTGTAGAGATTTTATGCAATGTACATTTTTGGGCGTGTTTTACGGGTTTTGTTTTACGGCGTCACCGAGCAGGTCCAATAATGTTTCTCTTCTGATTTATTGTATGATTGTTACGGACGCGGTGATACCAAATATTTGGGGTTTTTGGGCGATTTTGTTTTTTTTTTCCTTTATTGCAGTGAAGGGAATATTTGTGTTCGTAGGGGACTTTTAACTTATTTAATAATTCTTTTTTTAAAAATGATTGTGTTTTTAACTTTTTTTATTAACTTTTACAGGTTCTTGAAGAAGTGATCCCCTGATCACTTTTCAAGCTCTTGCTTCAATACACAGTGTAATCCTATTTACCCCTAGAGATGAGCAGGCACTAAAATGCTCGGGTCTCGTTATTCGAGACGAACTTTTCCCGTGCTCGGGTGCTCGTCTCGAATAAAACGACCCATAAGTCATGGTAGACTCGGCAATTTTTCAGAATGGACCAAGGCTCTGCACAGGTACGCTTGGCCAACACCTGACCCCACCTAGAAAAGGATGGACACACCACGGAAATGGACATGACAGCACGCAGCATGCATGGATGCCTCTGATGCTGCTTAACCCCTTAACGCTCCTGCGCCGTTGCTTCTAGCGCAGAGGTGTAGGGATTATGAAGAGGGCTCACTGGCTGAGTCGCTTCTACAAAAGGTGGGAGTTTTGCATTTTTGCACAAACCCCCACGCTAATAACCGCGGTCTGTGCTTGCCCGATCGCGGGCTATAACCTTCTTTGCCGCCGGTCAACGTCGCGGCGCTGTTAAAAGACGCGGCGCGCAGGCGCCGCCTCCTTTTTTTCGATCGCCACGCCCCCACTTCATCGGGGGCGTCGATCGGTTGCCATGGTAACCTCGTGTCTTCTCAGTACCCGAGCTACATGGCAGCTGGCAGATTCGTTACAATGAGCCAGTGCTCATGTAATGATGGTGCCTGCAAAAATGCCATAGGTTGCAATACAGAAGTATTGCAGTATATGGTAGCAGCGATCTGCACCATCTATGTTAATGTACCCTAGATGTTCTAAAAGAATAGTGAAAAAAAAAGAAAAAAACAGTTTAAAAAATAAAAAAACTTAATAAAATATTAAAAATTCAAATCACCCCCTTCCAGAACTGATATAAAAATAATAAACAGTAAAAACACAAACATATTAGGTATCGCCGCATCCCAAAAGTCTGAATCTATCAAAATATAAAAAACGGTTATGGGCGGCGGTGACCTCCGAGGCGGAAAATGGCGCCCACTTCCGACATCCCGACTTTTACCAAAGCCTTTTTTAACATACCACTAAAAAAGAAAAAAAAAAAAATGATACAAAATGTCCAAACTCAATATGGTAGCAATGAAAACTTCCTTCATTTCGCAAAAATGACCTCACCATCTCCGTGCGCAAAGTAATGAAAAGTTATTAGCGTCAGAAGATGCAAAAAATTTTTTGTTTCTTTTTTGTACAACATTCGTTTTATTTTTGAAAATGTTTACAAACACAATAAAACCTGTTTAGTTTTGGTATCACCAACGATCGGCACCCGAAACAAGAATAGTATAGGTGTTATTTGGCAGCGAAGAGTGAAAGTCGTAAAAACGAGCCCTCAAGAACATTACGCACTTGCGTTTTTTGTTCAATTTCCACGTTTGGAATTTTTTTTCAGCTTTGCAGTAACCACTGGGCATGTTAAATAATAACATTACTGGAAGTACAAATTTGTTACGCACAAATAGGCCCTTACACAGGTCTTTACAGGAAAAATGAAAAGTTAATGGATTTTTGAAGTTGGAGAGCTAGAATGGGCGAAAAAAACCCTCCCGTCCTTACGGGTTAACTCGCCCCATTGATGGCCAAAATTATGGCAACAGCAATGGCCATGACAGAGTGACAGGATGATGCGAATAGCATCTAAACATCCAATATTGACCTGACACTATAGGGTACGGCATGCAGAGGCAAAGCTGCAGCATGCTAGAGAGTGTCCATGGCGACATACCCGAAATGGACTCAGGCTTCAACCAATGGTGGCGAGAGGAACAAGGAAGCAAGCAGAGAGGTTAGCAGAAGCCTCAAGACTATCGGTACATGATAAAAGTTTGCCAGTAATAATTGTGTGGATACACGCATGGTGGGCGACAAAGTTAACATTGAAGCCATGAAACACCAACCAAATTCTGCCTGACACAGCTCTTTTGATAGGGGGACCATGTTGGAGGCATGAACTAGTAGTAGATTAAGGTGCCTGCAGTTAAAACTATGTTAGTTGGATCTTGAGATGGGCGGGGCGCTCCGCTGCCAGGCGAGCTTTTTTTTCGCCAATCCAAGCCCCTGTCTCTAGGCTACTCCCCAAACACAGCACTCTAAGAACCTTTTTGTATAAGATCAAGTGTAGTAGTCGTTCTTATAAGTTTAGGATAGGCGGGTGCGGGTAATGTAAACAGATGCGCAAGAAGCGCTGAAATAATATCGGTAAAATGATAAAAATTTGCCAGTATATTGGGGATTACACAGCAGGGTGGCGACAAAGTTAACACTTTGATTGGACCATGAAAACAACCCAATTTGTGCCTGACACACTTTTGATAAGGGACATGTATGGAGCAGCTATATGACGATATTTGGAGGTACGCACTGGAGACAACGTGTGGAGGCGGCTTAGTGAGACAATTTAATTTGGATAGTGCCTGATGTGGCAGTCCAAAAAGTTTTCACAAACCAGAGGAGCAGGTAGGTGCACCTGGGCAATTAAATGGAATAGATGCCTGTAGTGGCAGCCAAAAGTTTTCAAACCTAGAGGACAGGTAGGTTGCCTCCAGAACATAAAAAATTTGAGTGCCTTCTGTGCATCCAAAAAAGCTTCAAACCAGAGGAGAGCAGGTGGGTGCCTCAGAAATTAATAGATTGAGTGCCTGATGTGCACTCCCAAAATTGTGTAAACAAGGACCGGGTAGGTGGCCTCCAGAAAAAATATACATGCTAGAGTTACTATAGCTAGAGCCATTGGCGCTGGTCAAAAATGCCCAGTTTTCCTCTGCTTAGTGTACAAGAGGAGGAGAAGGAGGACAAATCGGGAGGAGGCATAATTATTCAGGTGACTTCTTCACCTGGTGGAGATTGAAATATGAGCAAATCCCGCTTTATTCATCTGATAAGCGTACAGCCTGTCACGGCGCTGTCGTCGACAGCGTGTACGCTTGCGGTGTATGTGCCACCGCTACACTGAACCACCCGCTCGGACAACACGCTAGCGTCGGGGTAGCAATACCTCGCAAGGCGTTTACAGCGCCAGTTTCGGCACCATGTCCAGCTTTTTTTGAAACCCGTAGTTGTAGGGACTGTGTGTCATTATGACGATGGTAGGTCAGTCTACGTTACTCCCTCACCATCTTCTGTAAAGATCAGCCCTACGTTCTGCCGAGACGTGAGGACGGACAGTGTCTTGCTGGCGGTGCAGAAAAGCGGCCAAAGTCCTTGTTGAAAGGGTTACCCCTGCCGTGCTGGAAAGCCTCTGCTCGCACTACTCTCCCTCGTCACTTGTCCCGCAGAATACGCACTCTTGCCGCTAGCGCTGTCAGAAGGAAATACTGTTCAGCTTGTGCACTCAGGGCTGCTGGTTCATGCTTCTCCACTCCTTCCGTCTCCAGGATGGAGAGTGGAAAAGATTTGCTTTACCGTGGGTCAGAGAGTGAATACCCATAATTCGGTGGTGATGGAATTAAATTCTTTGAACGCAGAGGGTTCACGGGAGTAGGCAGCCTCGCTTGAAATCTCCATATGCGCCAGAGTCCCAACGCGCAAGACATTCACCTCCCCTCACTGCTGACTGCCCATTTCCTCCTCCTCCATCCCAACTCCTCTTCTTCTGCGCCCTACAAACGCTGAACAGTGAAGGATTGAAGCACTGGCTCCTCTCCTTGTGTCTCGCCAAACTTCTCCTCCTCTTGCCTCCTCATCCTCCTCCAACCCTCCTCCGATATATGTCCTGAGAACAATAAGGGTGCTGTGGCTATAACAAGGGAATATCTTCTTTCCCCTCGTCTCTTGTGAGAGCGCAAAGCTTCCGACTTCATTGCTGACAGAGACTTTTTCAACAGGCCAAGCAGCGGGATGGTGAGGCTGATGATGGCGGCATCGCCCACCCATGACCATCTGTGTTGATCCTCCAAGTTCTCAGCACCTGACAGAATGCGAGGACATACCACGGTCACTTCCTCTTTGTAGACTTGGAGTCAGAGGACTGACTGCTACCAGTTCTGGTGCGAAGTTGACATCTGCAGTGACTTAACGCATCCTCGCGCTGTCTGTAAACTCTGGATAACAGGTTAAATGTTGAATTCCACCCGTGGGCACGTCGTCACAACAGCGTGTGTGACGCGGGCAGTTGACGCGGCGCTGCGTAGGCCGTAGAGTGCAGATCCTGTGCTGGCTTTCGTGAAATGCGCACAGATGCGGCGCACCTTCGTGAGCAAATCGGACAGATTGGGTAGTGTCTTGTAGGAAAACATGAACTAGAGATTTACACACATGGGCCATGCATGGCACTGTGATCAGCGCGGAGTTGCAGAGGCCTGCCACGAGTTACGGCCCGTTGTCACACAACAACCATGCTGGCTTCTGCTTCGCCGGTGCCAGCCACAAATCTAGGCTGCACCGTGATGCCCGTAACTAGTTCATTGGGGGTGTGCCGTTTTATCTCTCTAGGCCTCTCAGCAGTTGAGCACGCCTGCGTCGCTTAGCCAGAGCTGCTACTGCTGCTGTGCTCTAGAGCTAAGCGACTGATGGCGTCCATGCCCACGGATGGTAACTTCGGGAGGAGGAGTGGCGGAGGAATGGGTGGGAGGAGGCTGAGATAGTAGGCCTTTGAGACCTGGACCGAGGTAGGCCCGCAATCCTCGGCCGTCGCGTCATATGACAAGCCCCAGGGTCAGACTCGGTCCCCAGCCTCCACCAATTAACCCAATGTGCCGTCAGCGATATATAGGGCCCTGCCGGCTCCTCGTCCTTGTCCGTGGTCAGGTGGACCTTGTCAGAAAGAGGCGGTGAGTCAGGGCACGGATGATGTTTCTGACACTGTGTGGTGCGGGCTGGGACGGCACAGACGGGAAAAAGTGGCGCTGGGGACCCGCGCGATACACAGGGCCGGGGCGGGCATCGCCGGCTGAGGTTCGAAAGGCTCGTTTACTCTCCAGCCTATAGGGCAGCATCTCCAGGCTAAGCAATCTGAGGATGTGGACATTAGGGCCTGGCGTGCGGGGTGGGTTGCACTATTTTATCTTTTCCCTCCAAGTTCTGGGGTATGGAGAGCTGAACTGGTGGCATTGTGGGGATCGTGGCAGGCAAAGTGGGGTTCGCCCGGTTGTGGAGTGTGCCAATGGTCTGGGCAGGGGGCTGACTATCAGCTGACCAGGGAAGAGCCAGTGGTGTGCACGCCGGTAGTGAACGGTCTTGGTGCCACTGATTCGGGTGTTTTAGCATTCTATGCCTGCGCATACTGGTGGTATGTTAGCTATTAGTGGTTGGGACCCCTGCGTATCCGGTTTGGGCAAAGGTTTTGCAACACCACATCCGTCGTCCTATCCGCGTTTCCTTAAAGAACCTCCAGACTTCTGAAAATCCAGCCTCTCGCCCAGCGAGAGCCCTCGCCACGGGAGCTTCACTACGTGACACATTGGCGCTATGCACCTGCTCTGGCCCTTGCCTCTCCTCTGGCCCCACCACTGGCCCTCTTCCAACCTGTTCTGTTCGAGGACGCCTTCCGGCGTCAGAATCACTGTGTTCACCCGCCTCTCACCCGCGGGGTCTGTCACCTCATCAATCCCCGATCTCCTCAGTCTCTCCCCCCCTCGACTTCCGCCTGACAAACAACTTCCCCACTGTCTGACAACCGTGTCTCTCAATCTTCCGACCGACACCGCCCTCTTACACACCTTCTTCCACTACGGTCAGAAGTCATCATCCCCCACATCCTGCGACTGGTGGAAAACCGCTGGCATCGGGCATCGTGGAAATTGCTCCTCACCTACAAGTGGTTTTGGGGACTGTGGAATGGTCCAGAAAACAGTCTCTCAGAGTAGCCAAATTTTCCTTTTTTTCCTGGGAGGTGGGCCATACTGGGGGTAGGAGGCTGAGGTGCAGTAGCTGGAGGGAGTTCCGATTGCCCCGGTTTGGGAAAAAAAAACCCCATGGCATGGCGCGTGGAAGACTGACGGTGGACAAATTGCTCGAAGCTGTCGGCAATCCGCGACATCACCTGTTCGCACTGTTATGCTTGTCTTTTCTTGGTTCTGCTGTCTCTGACTCACCTGTTCGCCCCGTTCTGCGGCCTCAACAATGCTCTAGATCCATGAGGTCCCGTACTTGGACATGATGACCTCGGAAGTGGTAGCTCTGCGGCGTTCCCTGCTCCCTCATCATCATAGGTGGTGTCTCACCCCACCTCAGGCCCCACGGCCTCTGACACCCTGCAGTATATACCCCACGATCCCCCCCCCCACGTCCCCAGCCCGCGCCCTCGTCGCTCGTCCTCATACCCTAGCCTCGGGTTAAACAATTTTGAAAATGAAGTTATATAACTTTAAGTTTTTTTTTTTTTTTTTTAATTTTTTTGTTTTTTTTTTTGGGGTTTTTTTTTTGTGTTTTTTTTTTAGTTTTTTTTTGTGTTTTTTAAGATTTTTTAAAAACCAAACAATGCTATCCTATTGCTATGGCTATTTTCTAGCCAAGGTAAAGCACACGGCTATGCATATGAGATTACGCTGAGGTATGAAAAAAAAAACGTAAATAAAAAGGAAATGGCAACTTAAACCTATTGAAATCCAACCCCTAATAACTTATCCCACTTCGTCCTTTGTGCTGGATAATGTGCGTCCTAACGCTAAACACAGCGGGCGCCAAGGCGCACTCCAATTCCTCCAATTGGCTAGATATGCCTGCAGCAATGACACCACCATCAGATCACGCATAAATAAATATTTAACCTATTGTAGGCGTAAGAAAGCCGCTTTGATTCCCTTTGGCTATTTCCACCAAGTTATGAAAGCACAGATGAGATGACGCTTGATTTTGACAAATAAACGTAAAATAAAAAGAAACTGCCAGACTGTCCGTAATTGAAATCCACCCCCTAATAAATTAATCCCACTTCGGTCCCTTTGCGATGGATATGTGCGTCACAGCGCTAACACAGCGGTCGCAAGTCTCACTGCCAAATTCCTCCCAATTGGCTTTATATGCACTGCAGCAAGACATCCACCAGCGATCACAGAAATAAAATATCTATAACGCTATTGTAGGACGTAAGTAGTCCGTTTGGATTCTCCCCGTTTGCTATTTCAACCAAGTATTAAAGCACACTGTGCGATTACGCGGATTATGAAAAAATAAACGTAAATAAAAAGAAACTGCCATACTGTGGCCATTGAAATCAACCCCTAATAAATTTCCCCACTTTGGTCTTGCGATGGATATGTGGGCGTCACTAGCGCTAAACGCAGCGGTCGCAAGTCCACCCACATTCCTCACAGTTGGCAGTATATTGCACTGCAGCAGGACAAGCCTCCAGCATATCAACCAGAAATAAAATATATATAACGCTAGTGTTAGGCGTACAGTAATCCGTTAGGATCTCTTGGCTATTTTCTAGCCAAGTATGAAAGCACATCTGATGAGATGACGCTGAGTTTTATAACAAAAAACGTAAAGAAAAAGAAATGCAGACTGTGCCTAATTGAAATCCAACCCCTAATAAATTATCCCACTTTCGGTCTTTGCAGATGGATAGTGCGTCCTAACACTAAACACTGCGGTCGCAAGTCGCACTCTTCCAAATTCCTCACAATTGGCTAGTATATGCACTGCAGCAAGGACAGCCACCATCAGATCAACCAGAATAACATATATATAACCTATGTAGGCGTAAGTTAAGCCGTTTGATTCTCCTTTGGCCGTGTTCTAGCCAGTATGAAAGCACACAAACTGATGAGATGACGCTGGTTTATGAAAAAATAAACTAAAATAAAAGAAATGGCAGACTGTGCTAATTGAAATCCAACTCCCTAATAAAATTTTTCCCACTTCGGTCTTTGCGATTGATATGTGCGTCACTAAGCGCGAAAACCACACGGTCGCCAGTCGCACTCCAAATTCTCACCATTGGCTAGTATATGCACTGCAGCAAGGACAGCCACCAGCAGATCAACCAGAATAAAATGTATATAACGCTATTTTGTAGCGTAAGTAAGCCGTTTGGTTCTCCTTTGGCTATTTTCTAACCAATTATGAAAGCCACTGATAATGACCGCTGAGGTTATGAAAAAATAAACTAAAATAAAAGGGAAGGGCAGACTGTGCCTAATTGAACTCCAACGCCCTAAAAATTATCCCACTTCGGTCCTTTGCGATGGATATGTGCGCACTAAGCGCTAAACACAGCGGTCGCAAGTCTCACTCCAAATTCCTCCAATTTTGGGCTATTATAAGGCACTGCAGCAAGGACCCACCAGCAGATCAACCAGAAATAAATATATATAATGCTATTGTAAGGCGTAAGTAGCGTTTTGGATTCTCCTTTGGCTATTTTCTCGCCAATTATGAAAGCACACTGATGAGATGACCGCCTGAGTTCTGAAAATAAAACGTACATAAAAAGAAACTGCAGACTGTGCCTAATTGAAATCAAACCCCAAATACATTTTCCCACTTTGGTGTTTGAGGTGTATAGGTTGTGTCACTAGGCTAAAAAACACAACGTAGCAATCCCCCCTGCAAATTCCTCACAATATGGTACTAGCCTGCACTAACTCGTCCAGCCAGCCCATACACAATCAAAAAAAAAAAAAGTATAACGTTTAATTGTAGCCCTAATAAGGGCTGTGTGGGTTCTTGTAGCATCACTCTCCTGCCCTAACAGTAATCTACTAGCACCTCACGCTGTCCCTGACCAGCAGCAGCGCTCTCCCTAGCGGCATCAGCCGCAGATGATTCCAAAGAGCAGCGCGGCAGCGGCTAGTACTATCCAGGGTCAACCTGATCTGGCCAGCCACCACTGCGGTCGACGTGTAAGGAGGTACCACGTCATGCTGGTGGAGTGCAGAGTCTCTGGCCTTTAATTGGCTTCTGTTTCTGGCCGCCAAAAAGCAAACGGCGGAGCTCTGCCATTTTTCCTCTCGAGCTGAAAACGCGAAGTGATTCGTCCGATAAGGAGCAACCGAGCAGTTTTCGAGTACGCTACTGCTCGCACGATCATCAAGCTCGACGAGTATGTTCGCCTCATCTCTATTCCTGTGGCGCATGCTCAGTGTGTTACAAGCCGGGTTCCTGCCGAAGGCACTGACCGCTCACAGAAGAGAATTGGTGCAGCCCCGGCACCCGGCATTGCCGGGGTTTGCGATCGAGCAGCGGACCCCCCCCCCCCTGGAAGCGCCGCGGGGTGGTACGATTCTTCTCAAATACCCCTAGCGGCGTGTCCGGATTAACACCCTCGATCCGGAGAATCTCGTCGCGGGTTTTAGAGCGGGTGTCGGCTATAATTATAGCCGACACCCGCATCTTCTGTGAGCGGGCTCGTTCTGAAGCCGCCCCATAAGCATGACGTCTATTCCTGCATTTTGCGGGAATACACCTCGCCCCATGCAGTATAGTACGTCAAATGTCAGGAAAGGTTAATTAAGATCAACTAATATAGGTAATAAATCCCTCCTGCACACTCCTAAAAACATTTTTTCTGACACTCTTACACCTGGCTTATTAATACCATCTGACAGCAGCTAGAGTTATACTGGTCAAAAAATGGAAGAAGGGCTTAGCCTAGAAATGAATGATCTCTTTATTAAAACTCCACATGGAGTGAAAAGTGTCTTTGGGAACAAGGTCTTATAAAGATTTTATAATTTTGATGAATTGTGGAAAGCCATGGCCAGGATATGAAAAGGATTCTGCCCTAAAATTTAATTTATATCTATTTGGTGGCCACTGAAGATTTATTAAATCCTTTTTCATTTTTCTCTTTTTCTTTCTTTCTTTTTTTCTTCTTACACTTCTCCCGCTTATGCGTGCAGTAATCATTGGTATGTGGTGTGTATATATACAACATCACTGGAATGCATTGCTGTTTACCTTTTTTGTTCATCTTTACTATGGAACTAATATTTTTGTATTCTGTAAAACACAAAATAAAAAAAAATAGAAAAAAAAAATATATATTCCGTAGGAGAAATGATCAAGTTAAACTCAACTCACTGATACGCACGACTCACAAACAAAATTATAAAAAAAGAAAGAATTTATATCACACTGAGAGAATATCCTAACTGTATGCTTAAGAGCGCATATAACATATTTGACAAATCCTACAAAAAAATACTGGTAGAAAAAGAAACATTTAGCATAAAAAAGTTACATTTTCTACCACATATAGTCTTAATAATGGAGAAATTAACGATGGGGCAAATTTACTTACCCGGCCCCTTCGCGATCCAGCTGCGCGTTCTCTGCTCTGGATTCGGGTCCGGCCGGGATTCCATGAGGCCATTTCCTCCCCCTCCTCCGCGTCCACCAGGTGGCGCTGCTGCGCTGAAATCATCTCACGCGCCGGAATGCCACCTCGGACCAGTGAAGGTAAGCGGTCCCCAATCGACACTTTTTTTCGTTTTTTAAAATGCGCGGTTTTTCCGAATACGTCCCCCCGGGTTTTCCGTTTCGGCCCGCCCCCCGATTTCCGTCGCGCGCCATGCCGGCGCCGATTCGACCAATCCGATCGCGTTGCGACACATCCCGGGCGCAATTCAGGTACATCGGCGCAATCGGAAATATTCGGGTACACGTCGGAAAACGCGATTCGGGGGCCCTTAGTAAATGACCCCCATTGTCATCAACTCTTCCAAACTTTAATATGGATGAACGATTTTAGTTTCCACACTCACTCCCTGAAAAAATTAATTGTGTGGCTAGAAGGGCACCAAAAGGGGCATGGCAACTATCACCAATTTGTACTTTCAAAAAATCCTTCATCGGTTAGTTGCTTGAATTACAAGGGTTCTATAATGTGGACATAAGAGGTGCAACATGCTGCAATTTTTGCACGCACCAAGTAACATTTTTGCTCTGCTCGTACACAACAACCCTATGAAATATACAATTTTAATTAATGCAATACAACATATGTCATATACCTGATTACAATGCAATAGGTGCAATCTCAGTATGTAGGCTGGCACCACATGCTCTCTTAAAGCCCGAATAAACGCCATCAATATCATATGCCGGTAAGGCTGATGCGATAATGTCTTCCCCTTGATATTACGGCACTTCCAAAACTTTTCATAATGGTGATTGTTCAGTGCTAATCAGTTGTAGTAACTAGAGAAGTGAAATTCTTACCAGGTTGGTGATCACAGAAGGAACGTCTCATAGAGAAACCTTCTGGATATTCACGTACAAACCCGAGTTCCGGAGGGTCCTTAACAAGAGACAGGATGGATTTAGCCATACTACTATTCTGTTCTTTCTTGCAATGTCATATCGTGTACTTCCAATAATATACATATGGTACTTGCTTTGTAATTTTTTAATTCATTATTTTAATGTTGTAAATACTTTGTGTTAAAAGTGAACTGCAATGAAACCTGAATTTTGTATATCTTATATATATATATAGATATCATAATATAGATTAATATTTACTGAAAAAAAAAAAACATAGAAAAATCCATAGTTGTTATTATGCCATCTTTTCGAAGATATGATTTGCTTTTTTGGTTTATAGAGCTGAAGGGGTTTTTTCTTTTTTGGCAATGATATTGTTCTTTTCTTTTATCCATTATGCCAAAATTATGGGCAACAGCATGGCCATGACAGAGTGACCGAATGAGGCTAGATAGCATCTAAAACATCCAATAATTGACCCTGACACTATAAGGGACGGCATGCAGAGGCAGCGGCAGCTGTGGCAGGCTAGAGAGTGTCATGGCGACATACCCTAAATGGACTCAGGTTTCACCAAAGGAGGTGAAATTATTTCCTATGTGAACAAAAGGTTGACGGTATATTTAGTCGTTAACACAGCATGGTGGCGACATAGTGACCAAGTTCCATAACGTATCTGGTGAAACACCCGAAAAATGAGCCTGACACAGCTCTTTTGATAAGGGGACGACATGTGGAGGCAGCCATGGAGACGACTTCCATGATTAAGAGCAACAGTATGGGGCATTCATATTGCGCTGCTATGATTGCAACTTCAGGTCTCCAGCATGGCGGCGACAGATGGGCCGAGTTCCACTATGTATCTGGTGAAACACCTGAAAATTCTGCCTGACACAGGTCGTTTGATAAGGGGATGATGTGCTGCATATCCTCTCGTGCTCCAGCGTCTGGGGTATAGAGAGTTGAAATGAGACATTGGTGGACGCTGTGGAGGATCGTGGAGGCAAAATGGACAGGAAACAGCAGGGGCAG
This sequence comes from Engystomops pustulosus, assembly GCA_019512145.1. NCBI lineage: Eukaryota > Metazoa > Chordata > Amphibia > Anura > Leptodactylidae > Engystomops > Engystomops pustulosus. The sequence continues at coordinate 66,494,434 of CM033645.1, read as the reverse complement.
CATGCATGGATGCCTCTGAGGCTGCCTAATCTTGGGATGGAGCTGGCGGTCCACTGCCAGGCGAGATTTCGCCTGTCCAAGCCCCTGTCTCTCGGCTCCTTACCACCCAAAATGGGCCTGGGGGCCAGAAGCGTTTACTTTGAAAAAATTATAATTTTCAAAGCAGGCCGGGTAGTTTGAATATTTCACCTAGGAATAATGGAATAGCATAGTGGTTCTATTTTTAATTGTTTTTACGGAAATGGTTCCATGATTAAGCGCGACAGTATAGGGCATCCATATTGAGCTGCTATGATTTCAACTTCAGGTCTCCAGCATGGCGGCGACAGATGGGCCGAGTTTGATAAGGGGACGATGTATGGAGGCAGTGAACTAGTAGTAGATTAAAGGTGCTTCAGTTAAAACTATGTTAGTTGGATCTTGAGATGGAGCTGGCGCTCCGCTGCCAGCCGAGCTTTCGCCAATCCAAGCCCCTGTCTCTCGGCTACTCCCCAAACGGCACTTCTAAGAACCTTTTGTATAAGATCAAGTGTAGTAGCGTTCTTATAAGTTTAGGATATGGCGGGTGAGGGGAATGTAAACAGATGCGCAAGAAGCGCTGAAATAATATCGGTAAATGATAAAAGTTTGCCAGTATATTTTGTGGATTACACAGCAGGGTGGCGACAAAGTTAACAAGTTTGATGTGGAAGACATGAAAACAACCCAAAATTCTGCCTGACACAGTTCGTTTGATAAGGAGACCATGTATGGAGGCAGCTATATGGACGACTTTTGGAGGCAGCTATGGCGATTACGTGTGGAAGTAGCAATGGAGACAACGTGTGGAGCCAGCTAAGAAGACGACATGTGGAGGCTGCTATGGAGACAATTTAATTTGGATAGTGCCTGTATGTGGCAGTCCAAAAAAGTTTTCAAACCAGAGGAGCAGGTAGGTGGTCCTCCAGAAAAATTAAATACATACAGTACTATAGCTAGAGCCAGAGCCAAAAAATAGCCAGTTTCCTATGCTTTACTGTACAAAGAGGAGGAGAAGGAGGACAATGAGGAGGAGGAGTGCATACATTATTCAGGTTGAGCTTCTTTCACCTGGTGGAGAATGAAAATCCGGAGAAATCCAGGCTTAATTCATCTTGATAAGCGTCAGCCTGTCAGCGCTGTCAGTCGACAGGCGTGTACGCTTATCGGTGATGATGCCACCAGCTGCACTGAAAACCCGCTCGGACAACACGCTAGTGGCAGGGCAGGCAAGAACCTCCAAGGCGTACAGCGCCAGTTCGTGCCACATGTCCAGCTTTGAAACCCAGTAGTTGTAGGGAGCTGTGTGATAAGCGTCAGCCTGTCAGCGCTGTCAGTCGACAGGCGTGTACGCTTATCGGTGATGATGCCACCAGCTGCACTGAAAACCCGCTCGGACAACACGCTAGCGGCAGGGCAGGCAAGAACCTCCAAGGCGTACAGCGCCAGTTCGTGCCACATGTCCAGCTTTGAAACCCAGTAGTTGTAGGGAGCTGTGTGATCATTTAGGACGATGGTATGGTCAGCAACGTACTCCCTCACCATCTTTCTGTAAAGATCAGCCCTACTCTGCCGAGACTGGGGACAGGTGACAGTATCTTGCTGGGGTGACATAAAACTGGCAAAGGCCTTGTAAAGCGTACCCCTGCCAGTGCTGGAAAAGCTGCCTGCTCGCCTACTCTCCCTCACTAGTGGACCCGCTGAAGTACGCCCTCTGCCGCTAACGCTGTCAGAAGGGAAATACTGTTTCAGCTTGTGCACCAGGGCCTGCTGGTATTCATGCATTCTCACACTCCTTTCCTCTCCAGGGATGAGAGTGGAAAGCTTTTGCTTGTACCGTGGGTCCAGGAGAGTGAATACCCAGTAATCGGTGCTGGAATAAATTCTTTGAACGCGAGGGTCACGGGATAGGCAGCCTAGCATGAAATCTGCCATATGCGCCAGAGTCCCAATGCGCAAGAATTCACTCCCTTCACTGGCCTGACTGCCCATTTCCTCCTCCTCCAACTCCTCTTCATCTGCCCATACACGCTGAACAGTGAAGGACTGAACAATGGTCCCCTCTTCTGTCTCGCCAACATTCTCCTCCTCTTCCTCCTCCAATATGCGCTGAGAAACAGACCTAAGGGTGCTTTGGCTATCAACAAGGGAATCTTCTTCCCCCGTCTCTTGTGACGAGCGCAAAGCTTCCGACTTCATGCTTACCAGAGAGTTTTTCAACAGGCCAAGCAGCAGGATGGTGAGGCTGATGATGGCGGCATCGCCACTGACCATCTGTGTTGACTCCTCGAAGTTACTCAGCACCTGACAGATATCAGACATCCACGTCCACTCCTCATTGTAGACTTGAGGAAGCTGACTGACCTGACTACCAGTTCTGGTGGAAGTTGACATCTGGCAGTCTACAATCGCTCTGCGCTGCTGGTAAACTCTGGATAACATGGTTAATGTTGAATTCCACCTCGTGGGCACGTCGCACAACAGTCGGTGAGCGGGCAGTTGGAGGACAAATGGCTAGAAGCATTGTCCGCAATCCACGACATCACCTCTTCGCACTGTTCTGGCCTCAACAGTGCTCTACCATGAGTCCCAGTAACTTGAGACATGATGAACCTAGGGAGTGTAGCTCTGCGGCGTTCCCCTGCTCCCTCATCAGCAGGTGGTGTCTCACCTCGCCCAGGACCACGGCCTCTGACCCCTGCAGTAGTTGGACGCCCACAAAGTGGCGGCTGGGGACCGAATACCGAGGGGCGGCCGCCGCCATGAGGTTTCGAAAGGCCTCGGTCTCTACCAGCCTATAGGGCAGCATCTCCAGGCTAAGCAACTTGGAGATGTGGACATTGAGGGCTTGGGCGTGTGGGTGGGTTGCGCTATACTTCCTTTTGCGCTCCAGCGTCTGGGGTATGGAGAGCTGAACGCTGGTGGATGCTGTGGAGGATCGTGGAGGCGAAGATGGGGTTTTCGCACGGGAGGTGTTTGGGCCGTGGTCCTGGGCAGGGGGCTGACTAGCAGATGACACAGGGGAAGGAGCAGTGGTGTGCCCGGCCGGAGGTGAACGGGCTTGGTGCCATTGAGTGGGGTGTTTAGCATTCATATGCCTGCGCATACTGGTGGTAGTTAAGCTAGTAGTGGTGGAACCCCTGCTGATCATTCATGATACGGTGGCTTTGGTTATGTATAGTGAAAAGTATATTTAACCCATTATAAACCTAGCACTGCGTTTAATCCATTGGTGCATCTAAGGCTGTTGAGCTCACTAAGTGTGTGTGGGTGTTTATTTACTATTTTAAATGTTTATGAATAAAATTTAGTTTTAACCCCTTCCCGCCGCAGCCCTTTTTGGTTTTTGCGTTTTCATTTTTCACTCCCCACATTCAAAAATCTGTAACTTTTTTATTTTTCCATGTACAGAGCTGTGTGATGAAATTGTCAAGGTCAGTTTTTGTAACCCCAAAGCCAGAAGTATCCTTTAAAGCTTAACTGTAAAGCTATAGTGATTTTACCAAATGATGCCTACCTTGTGCTTTTCGCCCTATTCTTTCCAGAGTTATGGCATTTTCTTTTCTGAAAGTGTGTGACACAACACTGAAATACTGTACAACTTAAAAATCTGGATTCTAGGTATAAATGAGGCGGATAATAGAAGAAATGAAATAAGATGGAATTGAATGCAAAAATGTGAAAATTGCCAATACAACAATTTAGATGAGTCAAGTTACCCCTATTTTTGGTTCCATACTACCTAGAATCATACTTTTTGTGTCGTATTAACCCCTTCCCGCCGCAGCCATTTTTCGTTTTTGCGTTTTCATTTTTCACTCCCCACATTCAAAATTCTGTAACTTTTTGATTTTTCCATGTACAGAGCTGTGTGATGGCTTATTTTCTGCGTAACAAATTACACTTCAAAATGGTGGTATTTAATATTCCATGCCGTGTACTGGGAAGCGGGAAGAAAAAATTCCAAATGCAGTGAAATTGGTTAAAAAAACGCATTTGCGCCGTATTCTTGTGGGCTTGGATTTTACGGATTTCACTGTGCGCCCCAAATGACATGTCTACTTTATTCTTTGGGTCGGTACTATTACGGGGATACCAAATTTGTATAGGTTTTATAATGTCTTCATACATTTAAAAAAATTAAAACCTCCTGTACAAAAATTTTTGGGGGGATTTTGCCATCTTCTGGCGCTAATACCTTTTTCATACTTTGGTGTATGGTTCTGTGGGTGGTGCCGTTTTTTGCGGATTTTGATGACATTTACACTGTTATCATTTTTAGGACTGTACGACCTTTTGATCACTTTTCATAGAATTTTTTTTTTAAATGACAAAAAAGTGCCATTTTCGAATTTGGGCGCGATTTTCCGTTACAGGGTTAAACGCAGTGAAAAACCGTTATCATATTTTGATAGATTGGGCATTTTCGTATGCGGTGATAACTAATGTGTTTATGATTTTTACTGTTTATTTATATTTATATCAGCTGTAGGGAAAGGGGGGGTGATTTGAATTTTTAGGTTTTTTTATTATAATGTAAAAAAAAAAAAATTATTTTTATTTTCACTATTTTTCAGACTCCCTAGGGTACTTTAACCCTAGGGTGTCTGTATGATCCTATCATATACTGCCATACTACATTATGGCAGTATATGGGGATTTTACTACTCATACATTACAATGTGCTGATAGCACATTGTAATGAATGGGTTAACCCGAAGTAGCTTTGGGTCTTCGTGAGACAGCACCGATCTTTCTGTAAACCGTAAACTAATGAGTGGGACATGCATAAAAATGAATCTGGGAAATAAAGGGGGAGATTTATCAAAAGCAAAATTGTTCAAGTTTCTCATTGCAATCAATCAGTGCTCAATTTTCAGTATCCCACAG